>MU612163.1:0-29008 GCA_025201675.1 Cunninghamella echinulata
TGCCTAATTTATTCCCAATTCATTCATTGCATTATTACTCATTTTTAATATCTATAATGTCTTGATTATAAACTTCTAACTTAAATAAAAAATAAAAAAAAGTAAAATATATTTTATCATTATTATTCTACTTTATTATCTTTTAACAAAATTATATTTTCAAAATCTATGTTCGTTTTGTTTTTTTATTATTGTCGTTGTTTTCTTCTTCTGATTCATTTAATCGTTTAGGATGGATACTAATTCCTTCAACAAACGGTTCTACTAGCTGCATCTTCATTTTTTGTCTCATACCATGTTCATCACCTTCAACAGTTATCATTACTTTCACATTGCTGAATATTTTAAGACATACATCACCAGCTACTAAATAGCTATTTACTTCATCATATGTAAAAGGACTATCTGTTGTATTTTCTTTTGATGAGGATGTGTATACAATACTTTCAATACCAAATCTAAAATAAAATGTTAATTATAATAGTAAATAAATGTATATAAATGAACGATACATAAATTAGTTTTAACCTCCTCCACGATTTTCTTTCCTTATTTAGATCACTAAACTTACTTGGGTACCAGTACAATAATACCATTTTTTAACACCCGAACTACTCTTCCATCTTCTATTTCTCTTTTATTCTTGAAGAACATATTGGTATATAGTTCTACTGAACTTCTTGCTGCTTGTTGAGCCATTCTATGTCTGTGATTAAGAACTATTTACAAAATAAGATTCATAATAAGAATAATGGAATATGATTTAGTATTACTATTTTCCCTCTAAACCTCTTTCTCACTTTCTCACTCCTTTTACCCCCTTAATATAATATAATGTCATTTATGCTAAAATCTTAAATATATCTAAAAAACTACTTTTTTACCGTCACATAAATCTTTCATTTTCGCTTTGTCAATTAATTCTTGACCATAAACTGCATCTGGGTCAATGGTTGCTTGTAATAAACGATGAACAATTACATCTAATCATAATTATAAAGTAAATAAACAAATAAAAGAACAATAGTTAGTTATAATTAAAAATGCTATCGGCAAATCCCTATATATTATTACTTTGTGTGTAAATATTAATGTATAATAAAAATGTGTTCACATATAGATATATACTAAACAATCATTATTTCACATATTCTTCTCCCCCTTTTTTTATTATTATTTATTCATACATATCAACTTTTTTCTTTCTTTTTTCTTTTTCTATAGTCTTCCTTCCTTTTTCCTTTTTCCTTTTTTTTTTTTTCTCATGATTGTATAATACGCCATTAGTTAGTATAGAACATATGAATAAAAATAAATATAGATTTACATTACCTGAATAACGACGAATAGGTGAGGTGAAATGAGTATATATAGGAGTTGCCAAACCATAGTGACGAAATTCTGATTCAGGCTCTGTTCCTGAACAAAAGTATTGAGCTTGCATCATACATCTTGTAGTTAATATTCTAACCAAGTTATTGAAATAAGGATCATTGGGAACCAAAAAAAAAAAAAAAAAAAAGTTTGGATTAGGTAAGATCTCCCCCAAATATACTCTATGTTTTTTTTACGTAAAAAAAATAAGTGGCAAAAACTTACTATAGCTTTATCCAATGAATCAGCTAGAGCTTTTGAGGTTGAGATGTCCAAGTCAATATTATATTCTGATAATGATTTTCTTATTTGATCAAAGTTAGATAAAGGAGGAGCAGGATGACGACGTAACATGGATGATTGACTGAACTTACTATATATCTTTTCTGCTACTGAAATATTTGCCAACAACATGAATTCTTCAACCAATGCGTTTGTTTCTTTTAATTCTTTCATTTCCACATCAACAGGATCCTGAGACTCATTTTCCAGTTGGAATCTTACTTCAGGACTTGACAATGTTAATGCACCTCTTTCCATTCTCTTTTTACGGATAATCTTCGCGAACTTATTTAGTGTTCTTATTCCTTTGGTTACTTCATCTTGCATTCGACTATATTAATGTAAATGTGGTAATAGTTTTATTTAGTTTAACATGCATTCGAAACTTCATATATGTATATATGCCAACTTTACCCCTTAATTTTTTATTTATATTATAATAATTACAATAATAAAATTTTAACTTTTTATGTTATACTTTTTCATTGCTCTCTTTCTTCTCCTTTTTTTTATATTATTCTATTTTAACGTATAATTTATGAATTTCATTATTATTTAATACTTTACCTGTCATCAATTCTATTTTGAGCTTCTTCATAAGTGAATGAATGTTTAGATCTAATTATGCTTTTTGTAAAATCTACTCCAATAATTTCCGCGTTTTCAGTCATCTCCCATATACAAGAAAAAGCAAGGCGATCAACATTTGATCTTAAAGAACATAAATCTAAGAAGAAAATTAAAAAAGGAAATTAATTAAAGTTTAACTATAACAACTTCTATTTTGTTCTATTTTAATTTAAATAACTTACTTGTACCAAGTAAAGAAGGTAACATATCAATTCGTTTATCTACCAGGTAAACAGTTGTTCCTCTAGAAGCTGCTTCTTCATCCATTGCTTGACCAGGTTTAACAAAATAAGTGACATCAGCAATATCTATCATAATAAAATCATAAAAAAGAAAAAGATAAAAAGTAATTAACAATTTTATAATAGTAATACTAATATATTCATGTGTACTTACGAACGCCAACTTCATAATTTCCATTTTCTAAAGGTCGCACGTGTAAAGCATCATCGATATCAGTACAGCCAGGAGGATCAATACTACAAATATTCAAACCACGAAGATCTCTACGATTTTCATGGTGAACATGTTGATCAGTAACCACCCATTCTTCACCTTCTCTAGGCAAATCAGCAAGAACTTGTTTCGAGAACTCTTGATAAGGCACATCATGTTCCAATAACAACACTTCAGTTTCAGTTTCTTTATCGCCAGAAGCACCCAAAGTTTTCACAAAATGACCAAGTGGAAACATGGAAGAAAGAGGCCATTGATCAATAGATACTACAATCCGTTTACCGAGTAAATTATGCGCTTGGGAGGTTTTCATCTTAATTGGAGGTATTCTACGATCCATGGCTCTAAATAAAACATTTTCAGTGACAGTAGCACTAGGTTTAGAATGAACTGATTTTTTAATAATAAAACCACAATATGGCCTCCATTTTTTACGTATAATGCCAACAACTTTTGCTGTAGGTTCACCATCCCCTTTATTCCCTAAATCCATATTATCTGAAGTTGTTGTGGACGATTCATGTTCTTCTTTTTGTTTTTTTTGTTCTTCTAATTCCTTTAACCATTGCTTTTCTTCTTCCTTTTCAATATCTACTTTATCATTTTCATCATCATCTGCGTCATCTTCCATAGCTACAGAAGCATGCTTTTTCCATTCGGATTTTGGCAATATTTGTAAAGCAACGATATCCCCTTGTATACTTCTATTAATATTTTTACGCCCGAGAATATAAATTGTTTTCACTTCTCCATTAACAGGTCCAACCGCTGTTGCTTCATGCACGTTATGCTGACTGATATTTATACTAGCTTGAATCAACGTTCCTTTTTTAATTCCATTTTGCATTTGTGCTTGTGTTAAATGTTCTTCATAAACGATATCATTATTTCCATTACTGTTTTGATTTTCTTTGGATGTTGCCACTACTATATCTAATAATTCTGGTACATCCTTTATTCCTTCTGCATAATCTTTCACTAAATATAATAAAAAAAAAAAAAAGTTACATATTTAAACATATTAATTAATCAATCAATAACAGTACCAAAGTTCTATATATGAGTGTATGTATGTAAGTATTTACCTGAAACAGCTCTAATTCCCATAACAGTTGCCTTTTCACGATTAGCACGATCATCACTTAATAATATAACTTGAGCTGGTTTTCCTTTCAGATGATCATTATACCATTTTGTAGATACACGAATAGCTATACAAATATAAATAATAAAGTATTGATATTATTAGAAATAAGTTTTATATAAATATATATACACATGCATAAATATTTCATTTAATATAGCTACCTCTATCATTTCTATCGTTTGGAGTTTCATCCTTAAGTCTATCAATAAAAGTTTCACTAAAGTAAAATAATAATATTAATAAATTATTAGTATCAAGTCTATATAAATGTATTATTACTACTATAATGATAATATTATTATTGATTATCTTTTACCGATGGTGTTCATTTGCAAACATATAAAATCGTTTATTTGTATCGGCTAATAAAGAGTTGACACGATTGTAAATTGGTAAACTTAAATGTTTTAATTCTTCACGAACTGTTTGTAAAACAATAACATCTTTAATATTGTTGTGTTCCATAAAATCAAGTTGATTCATAAACACATTGGTGTCAGGAATAAGATAATGAGGATATTTTATAGTTGCAGTCGATCGTGGCACATCTAATAAAACAGCTTTTCCGGTAGCATAGGTACAGTCTTCGCATAATTGAGAAGAGCAAGGAATATCGTCTCTAAGATAGTGCTCTTTTACTACTCTAACAACATTGCCTTTACGAGTTTTTTTTACAAAAGATTTTGATCTTAACATAGTACAAAAATCTACTGTAAAATAGTGGATAAAAAAAAGTGTACAAAATTGGTTGAAGAGGGAAAAAGCAAAAAAAAAAAAATTAATTTTTTTAATCTCAAAAATTACTTTGCATTATACTGAGCGGCACTCAGTAAAAGCAGTCATAATGTATTTTGTTTGATTAAGCAATATATTATTTAGTATATCAATATCTCATTCCATATTTAATATCAGTATTTTATTCGATTCGCTAATTTACATATTTATATAAAAATTGATGACTAATATTCTATTATATTTGTCTTTTTATTGATCTCGTAACTTTTTTAATGAGCCTAATGTTTTTTTAACTACCGAAAGTTGAAGGATACCATAAGTGAGAGGTGCATGAAATACAAGGAACATTACCTTTTTTATTATTGTTATACGTAACTCTTGACACATTAATTGTTAGTATACGATACTTTGCATAAATAATATTACTATAAAATGAAAGGTTGTTTATTGTATCTTAACTCGTATAATTTCTTTATTTTTTATATTATTGGGAATATCAATAATCTGTAATTAAAAGTTTTCAAAATATAAACTGCATATCTACAATAAACAATAAAAATTTTGAATATTATTAACCCAAAAAAATAAAATAAAAATAAAAAAAAAGAATTTTCTTAGTATGATTATTCCAAATCCCCATATATATATATATATATATATATATACATAGAGCTACATATAATAGTTTTGTTAATAGTGATCAATTAAAATAATGACATCATTCTCTATGAGGTTTCGTATTTTAAAACTTTAATTTCTCGAATTTTAAAATTTAATGCTTAGTGAAAAATAAAAAAGGGACAATAAAACTTTCCTTTCATCAGCGCATATATATTAAAAGTATTCTTTATATATATATATATATTAATAAGATAATTATACGCTATTGCGTTGTCATGAAAATCCTTTACTACAATCATTTGCTTAAAAAAATGTACTTTAATCGCTCCTAAATACATACATTTACCAAAAAAAGTATTTTGAAAAAAAAAAAAAAATCAAACTGAGTTTGAAAATACTTTAAAAAGGAAAATCCTATATTTTTTTACCTCTTTTTTTTTGTTGTTTTTGTTTTCTCTCTCTCTTCTTAAATTTCAACTTTTTTTATTATTATTTATTTTATTTTATTTTTTAAATAATATTAAAAGAATAATAAAAAAAAAGGTAATCTAGATCAACAATCTATATATAGATCAACTATAGCAGTAATAACGAAGGTTATTATTAAAGAAATGTATTAAAATACAGTAATAAATAAATTAATATATCTATATGCCTTCTATTTTATTCTATTTTAATATTTCAAAAAGTTTTGATAGAACGATAGCAATTTGTTGAAGTATTCAATTCACCATCTAATAATAATAACCACAACGAAAAGCAAAAAATGCCACTTTTAAATAAGAAACGATTACCTTTACAGCCACCTATGGGCTGGGAGAGAAAGAAAAGACGAAAAGAAGTTTATTATTTGAAGTGCACCAATGAAGTATTTCCTTCCTATGAGTATCCTTTTTTAATTATCAATCTTTTTTTAAAAGAAAAGTTACCATCTAACTATAGCATAGATTCATTTTTATTTCATTTTTAAAAAAAAGAACCAATATTATCTTAACTCTAGTGCTTTCTTTTACTTTCTTTCTTTATTCTTTTTTATCTTTTTAATAGTTCCTATATAAAACGGTGGATGCTTTGTCAAAGGCCTATTTGGGAATGTGAAGTAACAGGAAGACAAGATTTAACCTATCAACAAGCAAAAGAAAGTGAAAAATCTCAAGAAAAACGTATTGAATTAAAGTTTTGCCCTGTGTTAAGAAAAAGGTTATTATCCTTTATCCAATTTCAAACCATTGGCTTGGATGACTTAGTAAACAAGTTATATGACACTTTTCAGTATAGTTATGCTATTGATGAAGTGGTTCAATGCTTTCTTGGTGGTCATACGTAAATATATATATAAATATATATGCATTTAATAATAAATTTAATATTAATATAATGGTTATATTTATTTATATTTATGTAATTAGATATATTGGTAAAATCATGGATATTTTTCCTAATCCAAATTATGTCACTCCTATAGCGATAAAAGAAGAAGAGGACAATATTAATGAAAGCAACATGCCACGCCAAGCTAATGGTAGATTAAGATTTCCTGATGCATTTTTGCATCCACAGGTAGAAACCTCTCCAACAGCAACTACATCGGGCAAACGACACTTATTACCATCAGAAAAATATAAGCATAGATATTCTATTCAATTAATTGGTAATCAAGGTGAAAATTTAGAAAACACACAAAGAACAATAGACCATCATGAATTAAGTCACGATCCCTATATATTCAACATGTCAAACCTTCAACAATTGATTCGCGAATGTGCAACACGTGATTCTTATCAAGGTGCTCCTTGGATTTTAAAGGTAATACTATATGTATAAATATAAATATATAAAGCGATAGTTAAAATTAAAGATTGATAAAAAGTATACTAATATATATATTTTAAATGTTTATATATTATTAGGAAAATGTCGCTAACCACTACGCTATTACAACAGAATTACCACCTCATTTACAAAAACTTCAAGATACGACATATCAAACTATCATTAAAAAACGACAATACAATAGAAAATCAAACGGACTTAGTAATATTAATAATCAATTATCGCAAGGGAATGGTAATGGGATTACAAGTACATGGAGCATTCATTCACCTAGTTCATATAATAAAGAGGAAAGGGAGGCTGAAAGACAAGCAAGAAAAGAAGAACATTTACGATTAAAATTACAACGAAAATTAGAAAAAGAACGTCTTCGTGAAGAAAGAAAGAAACAAGCGGCGGTGAAATATCCTATCGAAGATTTAGATTTGCCTATTTACCGTAAAGATCCAAATCAAAACTGGGCATTAGTAGATATGACACCAACAAACAATAACTCTCCTTTCACTGTATCATCACCTATTGATCCTAAACAACAAAAACTAAATGATTTTAAAGAAATAAAAGTAGAAAATAATAATTCTCTTTACAACATTAATACAGATGATATTATTAATAATATTGAAAATAATGAAAACAACAATAATGAAATAATCAACAATAATAACTTAGATATTAAAGAAAAAGAAAAAGATACCAAAAAAACTATTCATATTCCTTATCCATCCGGTGGTAGAGGCCCTCGTCCAATACCACGTCCAAAAACTTTAAATAACTTAACTGAAGAAAACTTTGATGATTTAATCAGTATTTGGAGTTTTTTAACCGTATTCTCTGTGCCTTTAAAATTAAATACTATGACCATTGATACCTTTGAGCACTCCTTGTTAGCGACCACTACCTCTGTTTCAACCAACACAGCACTTTCACCTATGATTCAAGCTTTTATTGTCTTATTGAATGTCATTATTACAGAAAGGCAACAAAACACAACAAGTGATCTTTTAAATGGGGACATTATGGAAATTTATCTTGAAGACCATCCCTCAGAAAGTGAACAAGACAGTGATGAAGAAAATGAGGAAAACGAAGAAGATGAAGAAGATGAAGATGATGGAAATGATAATGAAAAAGAAAAGAAAGCTTATAAAAACAAGAAGAGTGGGAAAAAGATGAATAAAAAAAAGAATGATTCAAATGAAGAGGATGATGCTGAAGAAGAAAAAGAAGATGATGACTCTGATAGTGAAAGAATGAAAAAGAGACGCGGTAGAAGAAGAAAAGTGGAAAAGAAAGATACCAATTGCATTAAAAATAATAATAATCATAATCATAACACCAATAATTACAGCAGCAACAGTAACAATAATAATAACGACAGCACAACTAATAATAATACTAAAAGTAACAACAACAGCAATGAAGACATTAATATCATTGGATGGCGATTAAAAGAACCTTTAAGATTATGTAAAGATTGGGATCAAAAAGAAATTCGTTTAGATCGTGGCCCTTCAGCTATTAAAAATTGGATCACTTCATTGATTGGGTGCTTGAATGATATTGCAACACCTGATTTAATTCCAAACATCAATGAAATTTTAAATCATTTAATCCCTAGACCCCATTCTACTATTGCAGAACGAGATCGCCAGTTTTTATCTTTATCCTTCCCTTGTAAATTACAGCTGCTTTCCTTTTTGGTGATGGTCGTCAATGAATCTTTAATTATTAAAAATTATATGGACGAATGCCAAGAACAAATGACAGAATTAAGAAGACAAAAAATGGATTTGAATAAGGAATATAGATCATTGTAATTGTTATATAAATATTAATATTGAATGCTTTTCAAAGAGTATACATACTAATCTTACATCTATATTTTTTTTATAGAATGGTTCGTAAATCCTCTTTTGAAAAACAGGAACGTAAAAAGAAACAAAAGGAAAAGGATGGTAGTGAAGGTAATAATGATGGAAATGAATCAGCAGTAGACGAAGATGACGAAGATGACGAAAATGATGAATCCAATGAGGACTCCAACGATGAATCCAATATAGATGAAGATGAAGATGATGAAGATAATAATCAGAATAACAATAGTGATGATGAAATGGAAGATACTTTGGAAGATAGTGAAACGCAATCTTATGACTCTCAAATAGATGATGAAGATTCTGAAATTGCCGAACAGAGTGATTCCAGGTATATATATAAAAGACTGGATATGAAAATGATAATGAAAAAAGCTGAAATGACGAAATATTAATATCATTAATAATAATAAAATACATATACAAATTATATTTAGTAAACAAGCAACTAGAAGAAGTAGAAAGAAGCAACGTGTTACAAAATATGGTCAATTACATCAGTCAAGAAAAGCCAAATTACAACAAAAGAAAATTAAACAAATTGCTATGGAAGAATTAAAACGACGTCGATATGAAAAGAAACGTGAAGAAGCTAAATTAAAAATTCAAGCTAATAAAGAAAAGGCGGAAAATAAACGTATCTTGGAAGAAGATGAACAGAATTTAAAACGAAAGGTAAGGCAATACATAGAGTGATATATAAATACAAGTAAACTGAAAATAATTGTAAAAAATAAAAAGATGCTAACTTTATATTATTATAACTATTTGGTTATTTTTAATAGGAAGAACAATTAGAAAGGGAAATGAGACAATATATGACGTTAAGAATTCGACCTCTTGGTAAAGATAGATTTTATAATCGATACTTTTATTTGGATAATGTTGGTATTAAAGATCATCATGGTACTGGAAGATTATATGTTCAAAACCCTACCTATTTGGATGTACTCCAAATGATGAACCGTGACATAAATAATAATAGCGAGCAACAAAAAGAAAAAGGCGAAGATGAACAGGAACCAGCTTGGGGCCGTGGTGGTGGACGAGATTTTATTTTAGCACTGATGAAAGAGCAAGGTTTATTAGTAGAAGCTGCATGGCTAGAAAAAAGAATGGATCAATTACAACAAGATATGGATCAATTAGATATTATCAAAAAAGAGCATGCTTCCAAAATAGGCCATCCCTTATGTTCAAAGCATACTCTCTTAAATCAACATATACATAATCAAAAAGAAAAAGGCTGGTGGCATTATTATTCTGATCCAGAAGAGGTAATTTTTTTAAAAAACATATTTCCATTCAAAGAAAAAATAACATTTAAATTAAAATTATATAAATTGAATGACCTGATATTTATGTTTCAAATTTTTTTTAGATTCAACAATTATTAGCTTGGCTAAATCCAAAGGGTATACGTGAATATAAATTAAGAAACGAAATTGTAAAACAACAGCATCTTATAACAGAGTCCATGGAAAAACGTGATAAAGTAAAAAAAAAAAAGTAGACCTGATGATAATAATAAAGTGATATTTTTTATGTATGTAACATATGAAAAAGTAAATATGTATATCTTTTTTTTTTTTTCTACTTTAATAGATGGAAAAGCAAGGTAACGCCCGTGTAACAAGAGGGAAAAAGGCATGATGAGCATTAAGAACAGTTTTCATTTTATTTATTCTAAATGTTTAATGTAATTAAAACACTTGATATCATTTTTATTTAATCTATTTTTTATTTTATTTTTATTATCATTATTATTGTTATTATCAACACCAATAAATAATAATTATATACAATTATGTATATATATATATAGTAATACAAATAAAAAAATTCAAAATAAAGATAATATATACATAAATAATAATAATAATAATAAACATTCGAACCAATACTTGCATTTATCGATAATATAATCAACCCATATCATTACTTTCTCCCCCCTCCCCCTAAGATTTTTTTCTTAGCTATTTTTTAAGATGATGTGACCTTTGAGAGTTTTTTTTCTCTTTTTTTTTTTCATGCTTTTTTATCGTTTTGTAAATTGTATTACAAAGTAGCCATATTTCTTAATTAGACCACGCATGTGAATATGATTTTTTTCTTAATTTTTTATTTTAATATTCACGGTTGAAAATAAGAAAAACTTAATAACTATTACCACCAAGAAAAATAAAATAAAATCCATAGTTTAGTATTAAAAAGTGAAAAATTGTCAATAAAAAGTAACAAATAATAATAAAAAAAAGTTTATATGAATTTTACTTTCGATAAATAAAAAATATACAACTTTTTATAAAAAAAAAAATAGGATGGAGATTCAATATTCAAGTTCGCTTCATGTGACAAAAATGGGTTCAGCATTTAAAAAAATGGCCACCTACTAAATTTGATATCCGCCGATTTGGCTCGTGATAAAATATAAATAAACTTTATTTTCAATTTTCAACTATCTTTTTTTTTTTCTTTTCTCTTTTTCTCTCTTTTTTTTCTTAAATTCATATTTTTTTCTATATTTTGTATATATTATTATTTTAACATAGATTAATGCCTACCATATTACCACCATCACCTCCTTCATCTGTTGGAAAAAATCCTTGGGTAAAAAAACCATCCTCCTCATCCTCATCGGCAGTAACTTCACCTAGAACAGCCACACCACCTACAACCTTATCCAAACATGATAATAGAATAGGTAGTTTTATATCTTTTTTATTTGCTTCATGGGCAACTGTGATGAGTTTACAATCATCATCATCAGAAACAGAAGGTATATCACTATCTAATAACAACACAGGTTTACTTACACCACCTAATTCCGCATCATCTTCTTTATCAAAAAGGAAAATGAGCCAATCTATGAACAATAGTAAATCATTAACCATTAATACCAATACATCAACAACAGTAGCAACCACTAAAACTCGTAAATTATTACCAACTGTTGCTCACCATTGTATAGATATTATGTTATTAGCATCAGCTATGTTTATTACTATGATTCATTATTTAACCGGGGATTTAGATGATGAACCTAAACCTATTCAACATCAATATCAACATTCTACAAGTTATCACCAACAATATCATCGATACCAGTATGGTAGAAAAAAGAAAATCATTACGCCCCCTTCTCAAAATACTATAATGGATATTAAACAATTAAGGGAATGGCAACGTCAACAGCAATTAGAAGAAGAAGATCAAAATCGTTACTTATTATTATCTCAATTAGATCAATATCATTATCAACAGCAACAAACATTAACATCCCCTATGGATGATCACAAACAACAACGTATTTTAGCTTGGGCAACACAACAAAATTACGATGATGATACCAACAATCATATCGACCATGGTAACACAATGTATTCAAAAGTAAGTTTATGTTTTTTTAAAAAAATAAAAATGGACCTTGAAAAAAAAAATTTCATACTCATATTTTTTTATTCTATACTTACTAGGCGTTGGAACAACCAGTTATTATGGAAGAAATAGATGATGATGAAAAATATACCTTTGATGATAATTGGTCAGTAGATGAACCTATGGCAAGTCATATAAACTCTCAATATCTTCACCCAACAAGTATGTCTAATCCAACTTCTTCTTATCCATCTTCATACGCATCTTCTAATCAATCAAGTAACCCTTACCGTCCCAATAACCATTTACATAGTATTAACAAAATACAAAAAAAGATGCAAGATCAAAAATTAAATATGATGCAAAATCAAGTTCAATCTCTAATTCAAGAAGGTCAGGCTGCTTTAACGAAAAAAGTCAAAGTATACGAATTAGATCCTAATGAAATTCTTATGCGTAGATCTTTAAAACTTCAAAAACAACAGCGTTTACAACAACAACAGTAATAATAATAATCATTTTTAAATACATATTCTTATTTTTATTATTGGTACTATTATTTATTATATATATATCTTATACATTTTATATGAATATCATTTTTTATCATTCCTTATATAAATTATCTCTCTTTTATACCCTTTTTCTTCCTATGTTTATTTTATTTTATTTTATTTGTTTAGTTTTTATTTATTAGTAAATATATACATACATATATATATATATATATATATATATATTCATATTATTAGTATTATTTTATTAATTGTATGTTTATTCCAAAAAAAGTTTTATTGAAACGCTATTCATTTGACAGTAAATATTTTGATTCTCAAACGGCTGTTTTGAAAATTTATCATTTATAAAACCCGATTCAATTGAACAAAGTTGCAGGATCTTTTATTTATTATTATTTGTTTATCTCTTTTTTCGTACCTGAATTTTGTGTTATTATTATTATTATTATAATTATTATTTTATGTGTTTTATAATAACTACAATAATTATATATACATATATATATATATATATATATATAAATTTATTTATCTAATATAGATAGGAACAATATATAAGCTTAATAAAATAAGTAAGAAAATTTTAATAATAAAACATTATGAACAAAATAGTTCTGTTATTTTGGGTCCAGTACCAAAAAATTCGGGGGTTTAATTTCACGTATGGGCAGGCATTAGTGGTGACTAGGTTTTCGGTTAGAAAAAAATTTAAAAATGCGCCCCACGCTTTTTTTCTCTCTCTCTCTCTTTTTTTTTTTTGACTTTTTTATATTATCCCTTATTAGTCATTCTTTTTTTTTTATATAAATATAAATGAGTCGTTTATTAAAGTTTCGTGGATCTTTTAAACCTTTACGTCTCAATCTATCACAACGTACAATTGTTACCACATCGCGTACAATGACTAACAGTAATAAATCCAATACTATTGCTACTGCTAATCGTCGTTTAAATACTACTGCTCAATGGCTTCAACCCAAACGTCAAGTAAGAAAAATAATATACCATTTTTTAATTTTAAAAAAAGAAGGGGAGAATATATTTATATAGTTGCTCTTTTATTTAAAAAAAAATTCTTTCTTTTTCTTTCTCTAATCATTATTATTATTACTTATTAAATAATATAAATTAGATGTCTACTACTCATGAAAGTATTGCTGCTGCTGAAAAAGCACAAGTAAGAATATATATATATATACATATTACAATAATATAATCTATATATATATATATATATATATATTACCCATTCTAATATATACATATATATTTCTAGGCTGAAGTACTTACACGTAAAAACCTTGGTGTTCGTGATATTATTTTAAATCGCCCAAAGAAATTAAATGCTTTAAACCTTGATATGGTACGCGCTATGGTCCCAGAAATTCAAGTAAGTGAAAGATTATTATTATTTTTTATTTTATTTATGGAGAATGAAATACAAGTGTGTGTATATAGAGTGAGAGAAACCAGTAATGACAGGCGTAAAAGAATGGCTAAACGTTTAATTCACTCTCTTATCTTTTTAAAAAAATCGCTGTAGTCGTGGGAAAAATCTGATTTAGCTAAAATCATTGTTATTAAAAGTGAACCTGGTACTGCTTTTTGTGCTGGTGGTGATGTGAAAAGTAAGTCATTAATAAAGATAATTATCGTTTAAAAGGAAAAAGGAAATAGAAAACGAAAGATTGGAGCATTCATTTATTTTATTTTATTTTATTTTTTTCATAATTAAGCCGTTGTCGATTTAGCACATGATGGAAAATTGGATGAAGCAGCCAAATTCTTTGAAGAAGAATATCAATTAGATCATTTCATTGCTACTTTAGAAACACCTTTTATTTCTATTATGGATGGTGTGACCATGGGTGGCGGTGTTGGATTGAGTGTTCATGCTCCCTTCCGTATTGCTACAGAAAATACTTTATTTGCTATGCCTGAAACCAAGATTGGGTTTTTACCTGAAGTAGGTGGTAGTTTCTTTTTATCAAGATTAGATGGCCAATTAGGTTCCTATTTAGGTTTAACTGGTAAAAGATTAAAAGGTGTGGATGTTTTATATGCTGGTATTGCCACCCACTATGTCCCTAGTAGCCGCTTACCTGCTTTGGAAGCTAGATTAGCTGAATTAGATAACCCAACACATGATATGGTCAACAATGTTATCGACGAGTTTGCTGGTGAATTAGATGAAACTACAGATGTCTTTTCTTTAGGTGGATCTATTCGTCAAGCCATTGATCAATGTTTTAAATCTGATAAAATGAACGATATCGTTCAAGCTGTTACAAAGCTTTCTGAACAAGATGCTGGTGATGCTAAAGTTACTGCATGGGCCAAGGAAACATTAAAATACTTGAATGCCATGTCTCCTACTTCATTAAAAGTCACTTTACAACAAATTCGTAGTGGTGCCACGTTAACTATTGGGCAATGCTTCAAGATGGAATATCATTTAGTACAAAAATTCTTAAGAGATCATGATTTTAGAGAAGGTGTATATACCACTTTAGTAGAAAGAAATAGAAAACCTGTATGGCAACCTGCCACCTTAGAAACTACCAATGATGCTGATATTATCGCCAATTACTTTAATGCTGCCTCACCTTTATCCCTCGATTTATTAAACACCAAAGATTATAAACAATATCCTCATCGTAAATATATGCTACCTTCTGAAGAAGAAATTAAACAAGTTGTTACTGGTGAAGCCCCTGGAGTTGGAAACTATGCTTTAAACCGTCAGGAAATCGTTGACTACCTTGTTCGTGACCGTAAAGGAAAACAGGGTGTTAAACAAAAGGTTTCTGAAGTACTTGAACGTAAGACAAAAGTTTTAGATAATGATGAAGGAAAAGCTTTAAAATGGAACTATTAATTTATAAATAAATAAATAAATATATATAAATATATATAAATATATATAAATATATATAAATATAAATATAAAATAACGAAAATAAAAATAAAAAAAAATGAATCTGTATTTATTAAATAAAAAATAGTGAAAAATTATTTGTTTTATGTGATTTCTGTATCATATGAATGGATACAAAGATATTGATTTAACAAGTGTGATGTGAAACATTAAGAATAAACTGTGAATATCAGCAAATCCATTAAAAGTTTTTGCTGGGTTTTAATTTAACATTTTAATGCTTTAAATTTTCTATTTTTTACTTTTCTTTCCTAAACCTTTTCTTTCAGTATAAATATATATATTAACAAATACTTTATTATTTAAAGTTATTGTGAATATATTTTGTTATTTTCAACTTAACTAATCTTTTTACATATTTTGTGTGATTCTCATTTTTTCACTCACTTTGTGATTATCCTTTAAACCTGTACGTTTTCTATCTTCCCATTAATAAAAATATCTGTAAGAATACAAATCGTACATTTTATTTATACCATTTAGTGCCTCATATCTTACTCTTTAAATAATAATAATATCATACATAACTTCTTTGGATATAAAAAATAGTGATATAAAATAATATGGATAGTTATAATATCCCACCCGCATGCCTAAGAGCCATCCTAATCGGTTCAGGTGTTGGTTTATCTGGCACATTTATTTTCGCAGCTGCCTTACCAATTATTGGATTTAGTACTGCAGGACCAACAGCAGGATCATTGGCCGCATTTTACCAATCTATTATCGGCGGAAAAGTAGCAAGTGGTAGTATATTTGCATTATTACAAAGTGCAGGTATGGCTGGGTTAAGTTTTCAAACGGGTGTGATAGTTACTGGTGCATCAGCTTCGCTAGCCTATACTATTTGTAATTCCTTAGGATATGAAAACGGATGTTAATTCAGATATTTGTTCACGATTATAACTATTAAATAAAAATAAACAAATTACAAATGAAGATATTTGAGTTATGTTAAATATTTATATAATAAAAAGAGTTGAGCTATGTATCCAGAAAATAAATAAAATAACATCATACATAATAAGCAAGATAGTTTAATTTATATACAAAAAAATGGTTGACTAAAAAAAAAAACGGTGAAATTAAAAAAAATGATTTTTTATACAACGGAAGAATAAAATTTTCCATTTTGCCTATATAGAAAATAATATATATATACGTTCACACAAGTTTATTACCATGTTTACCTATGCAAACCTATTCTACATAAACATAGTAATATAATAATAGTGATGTAATTTTACATTTTATTGTAGGCTTAGTCGTTAAAGGTTTATTATAATTTAATTATATAAAAGTTTAAAAATATAAGATTTCTAACTATCCAACAATAACTCAATATCATTCATTTTTATTTTCTAAATTTTCTAATTTTAAATCATTTAAATATTCATCAGGTTCTAATTTATAAGTTATTTTTGATTATTGTTACTATTATTCTATTGCATTATATTCGAAAGTACCGATATTGAGAGAATATCTGTATTTGCATCGATGAATAATTCAACAGAAGTATAGTATTTAAAAATATACGTGATACAATTATATTAATGAACTTTATATAATTTTTGAATAAATTTTATTTATATTAAATGGTTGATTAACTATCTATATACTCATAAGTTAATATATTTCATTGTTACTCTAGGATATATCGACGATATGAATATTTTTAGTAATTTTTCAAATAGTAAAAAGTGAAAAAAGATAAAATTTATCACTTATCCAAAAAATATCCAGAAATAAAATAAAATAAATATGGAACCAATTTGCTCAGGAAATGGTAAAAATGAGCTATTTTTTTTTTACTTTATTTCAATTTTAAGCTATATATTAAACGGTACTGTATATAATGAAATAAAAGAATGTATTAGAGATGAAAATGGAAAACACTATTTTGTTATTGATAAAATGCCAATAAATTGGCATCTATAGTTGAAAAACTAATAGATGAAAACCAAAGGTTTAGTAATGTATATGGTTCTATATAAATCTATATAGATGGCTATAGAACTTATTATATATACAGCCCTATCTATTAATATACTTACTCATATAAATGAAGGGCTACCAAGAAAGTAAGAAATGTAAGAATGCCTATATAGGTACAGATATGAATAGACCTACGTATTTATTTTGTTTTTCGGGTGTAACAAACAATTTTATTATACATTACTTGTAAGAATGATAGGTTTATATATGATTTGGTATAAGTTCCATGCAGGAAGAGGGAGAAAGTTAAAAAAAAAAATGAAAATTTTAACTTCTTTATTCGGCTACATACTGTTAATTAATGTATTAAAAAAATAACATTATTCAATTTTTCATAATCTAGCAATCCTATCAAATGTTTTCAAATAAATTATTTAACGATAAACATATACATAAATTGCATTTAAAAACGAGACATAAAATTTTTTTTTGATAATCTTTAAAAATCTGCTGGATCCTACCCCAATTTTTTTGGATATTGTTTATTAAAGTAAGTAAGTTTGAAAATTTTTAATAAAAAGTTGTTAAAAGAAGAAGGAAAACAACCATTTATTTATAAACGTACGTATATTAAAAAAATTAAAGATATGAGTGTATAGAGATAAAAAGTAAAATTTTAAGAAACATTGAATATTCCATGTGATACTACGTTTTTTTTGTTTACTTTACATTTTATTTATACGTATATATTTATTTTGTTTCATTTTTTAAATTAATCCACAAATATTCATGATCACTATATAAAAATTAACTCATTTATAGTATATGGTTATGCCAACAGACTATTAAAATTGTAAATTGATTGATATATTATTTATGTAAAAAAATATTAAACTAGGTTAAAAATCTTTTATTTTAACAAGTTAATATTTAATTATTATTTTATAAAATGCAATCTGCGTATAAACAACTATAAAGTAATCGTTCTGTTAAAATTTCAATTTAATTAGCCCATTATTGATAGAAATAAGTGAGTACTTAGCCTTAGTATGATCAATTTGTTAATCTAACAAATATATATTATTACCCCATAAAAATTACCTAATATAGAGAAGGATTATGTTATCGAGCTGTTAAGTTTTCATGTAGATTCAGCTTATTATTTGTGAGGATATATAGGTATTTAACTAGGTTTATTATTTAAGCTAGTTTACAAGTATACATGATTTTATATTTTATTTAAAAAATTATATGAGATATGTTGATCATAACTACATTTTTAAAAATTAAAAAAGAGTACTTTTATTATTACTTAATAGAAACAAAAATGGTATGATTTATACTGGGGAATTTTTTATTAATATTTTAAAATATAATAAAAATAAAAAAAGTAAACTCGATTGAAGACATTCGCTTAAATTCTAATACGTCATATCTTACAAACTACAATCTGTTGGAACAAAATATATTGGGGGGTTTTTTTTTTTTTTTGGCATTAAAAATATAAGAAAAATTAAATTTATATAATTGTATTTTTCAATTATTTATTGATACAATGTATTATATATTATATTTATCCAAATGAATGTTATTTTTTTTGTTATTACTTATTCATTTTCATTTAATATATCTTTAAACATATCCACTATATCATCATTTTTTAATCCTAATAATTTAGCCGCACCAATCAAAGCACGCATACTTTTTTGAATTAATAATTTACCAGCGTGTTTTTTTTGTTCATCCCATGTGGTATGATGTTGATCTGTAGTTGTAATAATTTCTTTTACTTTTTCTTGTTCTTGAGGTGGAAGTGGAGGTGTTGGCATAGCATCTCTTGATTCAGGATAAGCACCAGGTACTTTATATTCTTTATATTTTATATCAATACCTTGATCATCATCCTCTTCTTCTTCGCCATCATCATTAAATTCTAACTTGTGTTGCATTGTTTTTGGTAGTGGGTTAATTGGTTGTAAAGGTCTTAAAGAAGAAGACATTGATCTTTTTGTTGTTGAAGTAGGCAAAGAGGTTTGTAAGATTTCAGTTAACTCTTGTAATGCTGCTGTATGTGTATCTACTAAATTAGGAACGCTTGGTACTGTATATAAAGGATTGTAAGATTGATCATATTCTTCTTGTAATTCTTCCTGTTCCATTCTTTTAGTTTCATTAAGGCTAGGTGTTAATGTTCCAGGATTCTCGCTCCATCTTGCATAATAATCATCTTCCGAATCATCTTCTTTTTCATCGTCGTCTTCTATTTCTTTTGAACCGTCCTTATTTTTTTGTTGCTTTAAAAGGTCTTGGTCTGATTTCTTCATATCATCTTCATCGGATGACCAATCCCCCCAATAATCATCAGGTGCATCTTTATTAGCAGAACTCAACTGTTTAAAAATAATTAATAATTATAGTATTAAAAAAATGATATATATATATAAATTAAATTTCATTGCTTTTTACCCTTTTCATTTTATTTCATTTTATTTTTTTAAAGAAAATAACCAATTGTTATAATCATTTATATTTCTTACCTCTTCTTTTTGATGCTTTGTATTTTCAGTTACTTTGATTAAAAATAGTCTTTCAGCTTCTTCTAAAGAATCTGACCAATTTGACTGAATTTCTTTCCACTCTTCCATAGATATTTGTTTTGTATTTTGATATTTTAATTCAGGCTCTTCTTCTTCTCTGTTTAATAACGTTTGTTGTTGTTGTCGATCTTGATCTATTTGATCTGACATACCAGACACTTGCTGTTGTTGTGATGGATCATCTTCTTGTTCCAAAACCAAAATAACAATATACATAAAATTAAGATCTTGTGTAAAAGGAACAACTACATGTAATGTTTCCGTATCAAATCGTTTATAATATACAGGATTTTGATAAATATCTTCTCGACTTTGTTGACTTTGCCACAAGTGTTCTATCTTTTCAGGACATTTATCATGTTGCCATTGAATAATAGTGTTCCATTCTTCTGCATCAGTTTGAGATTTAGGTTCAAGGTATTGAATACGCTGCTTTAAAGCTTTTGATGCCATAGGAATGAGGGCTATAAAATGATGTTGCTGTCTTAGTTCCAACACTGTATAGGCAACAGATCTTGCAAGGTGCTCATTGGCATAATCATCTATGGCTTCCATTTTAAGTAACTTGTCGGTTGTTTTTTATATTACTCTTTTTATAATTATAGTTTGTTTTATTTCTCTATATTTAATAAAAGTAGTAAATAATAATAATAATAATAATAATAATAATAATATATATATATTATATTTATAAATAAGTGTAATATAATTTAAATAATATTGGTATGGTAAAAGGAAAAAGGAATGGAAAGAGAAAAAGAAAAAAAATGTTGGGCGTTTTTTAAAAATTCGAAAAATTTATCATTCCCGAACAAAAAAAATAAGATGATTTTTCATTGGATTAAAAAATTATTATTATTATTATTTATTCTATTTAATTGTAATAATAAAAGGTGAATGATAATATGTAGCAATATTAAGTTTTAATAAATAAAAAATTATATATAAATAAGTAAATAGAAAAATAAACTTTTTTTTTAAAAAAAATATCTAAAAAAATAAAACATCTATTTTAAATTTTTCCCTTGAGTAATTCGCCAATAATAGCACCACCATATAAACGGACAGTGTGATATAAATTTTGGAAATCAACAGTAGAGAAGAAGGTGTCAAAGAAACCAAATGGTAACATCAAAGGAATCCAACCACGAGCATATTCTAAAGCCCAACCATGTTCAGGGATTTTATATTGTTGAACATGACCTCTAGGTAAATGATGCATTTCACCTACTTTATAAACTTCACGTTTCAATTCACCAGCAGCGTAAGCCCATTGTTCACCTTCTAACATGATGAAATAATCATCAGCTAAGAAACGACCTGTATGACCTTCTGTACCAACAGCTGTACCAAAAATAATCACATATTCCGTAACAGATCCATGTAAAATCCACATACTACCCATAGCTCCACCTGCATTATTAAATACCCATTCTTCCTTTAATTGTACATGTCCAGGATGTTTTTCATTTAAATCTTCAGCAATCTTGGTAATCATCTTGTGTGTATCATTACCGTATAAAGCAATATTCTTTTGTGCTATTTCTTGTAATTCATATTGATCAAAAATATAAAAGTTATGTTTGACTTGATCGAACCCAATAAAGATGGCCACTAATAAAGTCACAATGAATGATAACTTGAGTAAGCAATTACTAGCCTTACAAACCATGGTTGTTAAGGAAATGAAAGGAAAAAAAGAGATGAAGAAAGAAATAAAAAAGAAAAAGTTTAAAAAAAAATAAAGGTTCCATCATTTTAAAAAAAAATGCGGAGTATTAATTTAATTTTAAAGTGACAACTTCACTTTAAATAATAGCAATAAGAAAAAAGATAGTTAAAAGCTACCTTTTATTAAACGGCGCATATTTTATATTATGCGGCGCATACTTCCGAGTAGGATGAACTATCTAGACATGTAAATTAGATAAAACATATATTAAAAAAGTATGTTTTTTTAATTCATATGAATTTTATTGGTGAGGAGAAGGGGAAAGAAGAAGTCAGCTTCAAGTGGTACAAAAAAAAAAAGGCGGCCATAAATACCGAATAAATGACTATCAAAAAAAATAGCATCCCTACAAAATAACCTTCATTTGATTAATTCTTTTTTCATTTTTTACTATCGATTTATTTTATTAATTCATTAATAAATGAAAATTTTATATATCAATATTAATATTCCATTCAGTTTTTCATTTTTATTTTTTATAATCGAATAGAGAAAAAGAGAAAAAGAAAAAGAAGAAAAAAAAAAAAAACGAAAAAATTGATCTATTATGTATTGGTACTATGTATTAGAGAAAGTGGACAGGTCATGATGGACTAAAGAATATATATATATATATATATATATACATATATACATATGTATATATATAAATCAGCATCAAATGAGTTACAAAAAGATATGGTATGGCTTGCTTAGTGAGAATAGTCATAGCTATTTGATAAATGTACCAAAAAAATTGAGTTTAAATCATTCTTATTTTATAATAATCATTTCATTATACAAGTATATAAAACCTGTTCACCTTTTATTTTATAAACTGTTTATTATTTTACTTGATTTTTTCGCATAAATATTTCTATTAATAAATTAAATTGAACTTGTTTGGATTTTCACGAAAAAAAAAAAAAACAAATATAAAGTTGAAGAAAATTTGGAGCAATATACATATATACATATATGAATCACTTACACACAATTGACAGAATTTTTTAGAATATACTTTCAATTCTTCTAGAACACGATCTAGATATAAAAAAATATGAATGAACGGTTAAACATCTTAGGTGAATTTTATAAAATTGGTATTCCATATTTTATTATTCAAAAAAAAAAATACTCAACGTCCTATGCTAGAGAAAATTAGAGGACAATTGAAAATGCTTTGTGTTTAATATTGTCGTCTTCCATAGCTTTACCTTGTGTAGATAAAATTAATGGAAATCAATCTTTCAATGAGTATAAGTTCTTATTGAAAACGAATGTGAACTGTCTTGGATTTTTTTTTTTTGAAACCTATGACAACACTAGATGAAAAAATAAGTTTGATAGTAATCTAGAAATATGATACTAATAACAAAGCTGATAAGCATATTAGTAAGTAACATCAAAACATAAATATGAATTATATACTCAGATATATCAAGTTGGCGATAATAACAATTTCTGGAGTTTGGTGTTCTCAAATTCTCCTAAAAAATAATCATAACGAATACTGGTACTGATTCAATACTTACTTTGCCATTATTGATAATGCATTTGCTTGTAAAGAGAGATTTATTACGAAAATAAATGGGTGCTCACCCAACATGGAAAAAAAAAATAATAGGATTAAGAACTAGCAACATGGGATTTAATAATTAAGACCGCTTGAATTCTCTTTTTGCAAAAAATAAAAAAATAAAATTTCGAAATTTTTAATGATGGACAATAATGTGTTATTTATGATGCTGTTAATTAAGCCGTTGGGTTCAATTTCTCTAATAGTACAATTTCAAAATAATACTTAGTTTCCTTTTGGCCATACGGTAACTATTTTACCAATTAACATGTTGACGGGGTGGCTGCTATTAAATTCGGAATTATTCAAGAATATAACTTGTTAAAACACAAACCACAAAAAAATCTAAAAAGGTATATCAAGAAATTGATTAAGGATGTAGCTTTGACGAAGATAAAAACAAGTATAATAAATGAAATGGTGTTACAAAATATATCGATTATATAGTAGAATAATCATATGAACAACAGCTGTACTATGTTCTACCACGTATATGGTTTAAAATTATGAATAAAAAATGCTATATTTTTTTAATAACCAATAAACTGTTATTATTATATGTGTTATTAATTATAAATTAAACACGATAAAAGAAAAAAAATGATTTTAAGTCTCTAATTTTATTTCTATTTTTTATTTTTATTTTTTCACGACCGTAAAAATAGTCAAAAAAAACTATATATATATAAAACTACGTATCTTATGTATATTATTTAGCTCTTCTTCCAATTATTCTATTGTTTATAATTTACTAAATTTAGGAAAGTATTTGTTCATTCTTTTATATAAATATATATATGTATTCTTATCTGACTACATAACTTTTGAATAACATTATCGTTATGGCTGATCCTTTAAGCGATAATATTGAAATATCAAAATATAAACTTTTAATAACTCATTTATTAAAAAAATATTACATGATTATTGATAAACTTTATTACAATAAAGATGTCAAATGTCTAATAATTTTTTGTGCTGAAAAGGAAGCTTGTGATAATAAATAAGCATAAAATAATATCGATTTCTTTAGTATTAATGCGTGTTTTTTAAAAAATATAAAGTTTATATAAATATATAAGTATAAAATTTGATTTTTCCTTGATAAAACTTAGAGCTAAATTTGGTTGCTTAAAATAAGAAAAATAAAATTTTCAAGAAAATTTTTATGCATTGATCAAATTATCGAAGTAAAAAAAATTATGTTTATTGAATAATTTTCAAACTCTGTATTGCACAATAAACTTATGATTATTAAAAAATGAATAGGAGCTGCTTGTAATTATTTTTTTTATCATTATCATTTTACTATTATACTATTAATTTTTTTCTTTATCTTTTTGTTCTATAAAACTAGTTTTGTTGTTTACGGTTAATTAATAAATAGTAAATTATTTTGTTTGGTTGATCCAATTAGTTTTAACCTGACTTCACAATAAATAAATAAAAAAGCTACCTTACTATTTTTTTAATCATCAATTTTTATATTTATACAAATATATATATAAATATATATATATATACTGAATGAAGCTATTATTGTGAGTATGAGCTTTCACGAAATTTTGATGAAAATAAAATTTATAGTAGCACCAATGCAAACATGACAAGGCGATATAAATACAAAGAAAAAAATTAAGGTGAAGGATGTTGTGGATAAAGTACCAAAAAAATAATCTTACCTGTAGTATACAAGTAAGATTGAACGTTTATCTGGATTTGCCAATAAACAGCTCAGAAATTCTTTTTTAATCTGTTATACATACGTAATTTTAATTCATAAATAAGAATCATACGCAAGTAAACATAGAGTCTTTTTTATTTTCGAAAAAAATATTGTATTACATAACTATTGTATATATTCACATTTACTAAATTTAGAAAAGATTTTTCCTGAGCAAAAAGTAGGTACCAATTTCTTAATTTGGTAATCAACCTTTGGACATAAAAGTGTGTGTTTTTTTAAAAAAAAATTTCTTCTTCTTTCCATTATATCTATTTCATTAATATATCTATTATATATATATATATATATATATATACACTAAAAAAAATTGATTAGCGTCATTATCCGTTATAAAAAGCTACATACTACATATACACATATATACTTCATCATACTTATAATTGGAATACGTACTACTTTAAAAATGTCTTTAAAAGAAAATGTGGCAAAATTGAAATTGAAGGTATTAATATCTTATTTACAACAAGAAGATTTAACTCTTAATGAAAAACTAAGCTGTATCGAACGTATTGAAAGCTTAATCTATTATAGCCCTAAAGATGCTAAAGAGTGGATGTTATCTTATTTAGATAATTTTGTGGATCAATTTGTTGGTTTTTCTTTAAAACCTAATGTAAAAAGCTAAATAAAGAAAACTCATTCTTTTGTATTATTATTTTCGTTTCAACTTGTTTTTTTTTAATATTGAAATACATACGTAAAAAAATTCTTTAAGCAGTATATAATGCACTGAGTTTCAATATATTCGTTCATTTTTAAATTTTTTTTTATAAAAATATCTATTTTTTTCATCTACTTTTTCTTTTCTTTTCTCTCTCATTTTTTATTTTTTTTTTATTTTCTTCCCTCTCCCTAAATTACCTTTATATAAGAATAAGCCTATATTACCTTATTTTTATTTTTTATAACCATTTGGACTCAAGTAATGGATGTCTTTCCAAATGAAATACTGCATCATATTTTTACTTATTTATCGTATCGATATGTAGCTCGCTGCTCATTGGTATGTCGCACTTGGTACAACCTCATTATACTTGATCCTTTTTTTTATAAAACTATTGAAATTCATTCACCTTCCCAATTATACAAGTTTTTAAATATGGCTATAACACGGATAGTGAACAAAAAGCAAGTAGGAAGGTATGTACGTCACTTACAACTTGAGCATTATTATTTTTATCAACAATCATTATCTCGTGAAGTAATAGGAAATTTATATAGTGCTTGCCCTTTTCTACATTCTATTGAGCCTATTCAGCTTTATTCTTACCTTCCTTTCCCTACCACTCTTCCTATCTCTTCTTCCTTTTATTTTCCTACTTGGCAATTGACAACTCTTTTAAACTGGTATCCAGATATGAATAAAGAATGGATTGACGCTATGCAAGAACGGTTTACTTCAATTCAATTAGACGTACAGCAAGCGACAGAAGAAAATTCTAACTTACTATCCCCACCCTCTTCATTAGACAAAAAAAGAATAGATTCCAAAAAAATACAGTTTGTTGTAGATGAAATACCTACAAGTCAAATACCTCCTCATACCCACGATGACGATATTGTAAACCATATGGGCTATGTCACTTATTATGGAAAAGTCTTATCTTTACCTACTTTTCATCAGTTGAAAATATTAAGCTTGGATTTCAGTAATTCTTTTAATCATTCAAGGACAGCCATTTATGAAATCGATGAACGCACATTCTTGTCCATCCATAATTCATGTCCTTCGCTCGAAGAATTAACTTGTATAGCTTTATTTATGAATATGTCGAATTCAGCAATGTCATTATACAAACGTGCCTCTGCTGATAATATTAATTTCAATAGCAAAAACAGCCCATTTTTACAAGCAAATATACCCTCTTATCCGCTTAAATCACTTACATTAAAATGGTGTGTATTGAATCAATATCAATGTTTTGACTATTTATCGAGGTTATATCCTACATTAACAAGTTTAAGTATGGATTTGAAATGGTACTCGATTTTGCCTGCGAAAGATGGTCCTTATGAAATTGCAATGTATAGTATGATCACTCGATTGACTTGTTTAAAGGAGTTTTTTTTGAATGATATAATATATGTTGGTGTTGGTGGTCGTCTTCCTTATTACTCTGGTTACTGGCCTCACCATTTGTATTTAATTTGGTTATCGCATCATCCAACCCAGTTGAAAGCATTAAAATACCCCTACGATTTGAAAATCGGTGATTATTATAATGACTTTGGTCGATCAGGAAAACAATTAGGCTTTTTAAATCATCTTACCACTTTAGAAATCACTATTTCAGATTATCAACCGGACACCACTTTATACCATTTATTAAAAAACGGTACAGAACTATACGTCTCTACCTCTATTGTCTCATTAACGGTTCATAATCATATGAAATTTATCAAGCAGGATCCGTTTTACATCATGCAATGGTTAAATGCATTTCCAACATTAAAAGAATTTACTTTGGATGGGATAGCAAAGATTCAATATCAAACTGATATAGCCTATCAACCTTCTTATTCCTTACAAGTATTTAAAATAGAAAACTCTAGTTTCAAATCAAGAAAGGATTTCAATTCTATTTTATACCATTGCTCAAAATTACGTATATTAAAATTATGTAACATTAAATGGGATATCATAACAACAACGAACAATACATTTTTAATTAATGAACAAGAGCAAGAACAACAAGAAATGGAGCTACTATATAAAAAAATAGGGCTGGGTGAGGAATCGTCGGCTATAAAAACAAAGATGATTATTAATTTACCTGATTCCACTCTAGATCAATTTATTTTAGATCAGTGTTGTTTTGCAGAAACCAAAGATGTTTGGAAAGGTGAAGAAAAAAGTATTATTACTAGATTGATGGTAAATGAACATAATGAAACGCATCATTTTGAAGCAAAAAATAAATCCGCAACCTCCACAACTACAGCCATCACCACTTTTATCAATCAATCTGTTGATATTGTATTAAATTGTAAATCAGTGGATATTATTGCTTTTAAATAATAATATTTCATTATATTGTATAGTGTAATTGTATATGTATATATATATATACATCTTTTTATTAGTACAATCGTTTTTTTTTTCTCTTTATTTATTACATATTGTATATCATTATTATTATTATTATTATATATCTTTTATTATTATTGTATAGAATTATTATAAATATTGTCATTTTTCAGTAGCATATGAATAAAAATAAAAATAAAAATAGCTATACCCTTACCTCTTACGAATTTCAATTACTATATATGTTGACTTTTCCATTTTTCTCTCTCTCTTTTTTTTTAATAAATATTTTAGGAAACTACGAATGGAGATTGAGCAAAAAAAAAGAATATAACCATATTTGGTGGAAGATAATATGGTTTATCATTTTTTATTTTTTAAATGTAAAATGGAAAGTTACATTTTTTGATTCTTTCCTTTTTATTTTATTCTATTTTACATAATATCCTTTATTTTTTTTTGTAAATGATCAAAAAAAATTATATTATTAAAGACCTAAAAAAGATTATGATTCCGTAGTACTATTTTTTTTTATGTAGTAAAAATTGACATGTACCAAAGTTCTTTTGAAATTCAAAAAATTCATAAAAAATTGAAATATCTATGCATTAACTTTATATTATGT
>MU612164.1:3686-29003 GCA_025201675.1 Cunninghamella echinulata
TTTTTTAAGTAAATGATTTTTATTTTAAAAAAAAAAAAAAAAAAATAGGGTCCAAAAAAAGTATCACCAATGTTTGTACCACGGATCTTAATCAATATGGCAGCAGGACATTTAACAATGAAATATGGTTTCAGTGGACCTAATCATGCAGTATCAACTGCCTGTACAACGGGTGCACATTCAATCGGGGACGCAATGAGATTTATACAATATGGGGATGCGGATGTAATGGTAGCTGGCGGAACTGAAGCATGTATCCACCCATTATCCATTACAGGGTTTGCAAGAGCCAAATCATTAGCTAGTGGATATGAATCAACACCAACCAAAGCATCAAGACCTTTTGATAAAGAACGATCTGGTTTTGTAATGGGCGAAGGTGCAGGAATCGTGGTATTAGAAGAATATGAACATGCTAAAAGACGTGGGGCTACTATTTATGCTGAATTGAAAGGGTATGGATTATCTGGGGATGCCCATCATATGACGGCCCCTCCTTCTAATGGTCGTGGCGCAATGCAATCTATGAAAAGAGCTTTGGCTCATGCTGGTTTATCGCCTCAAGATATTGATTATGTGAATGCTCATGCTACAAGCACACCAGTTGGGGACGCAGCTGAAAACCAAGCTATTAAATCAGTATTTGATGGATATTGGGACAAAATTCATGTTTCATCTACAAAGGGTGCTACGGGTCATTTATTAGGTGCGGCAGGATCAGTAGAAGCAATCTTTACAATTTTATCTATTAAAAATGTATGTCATAGAAAGAGTAGGAGAGAGTGGAAGCCAAAGAAATATGAAAAATTAAAAACAAGAACTAACTTGTTTCTTCATTTTATTATTATTATTATTATTTATTTAGAATACACTTCCCCCAACATTAAATTTACAAAACACAAGTGATCCTGATGAATTCAACTTAAATTATGTACCTTTACAAGCAAAAACAAATATTAATGTTAGAGCTGCATTAACAAATAGTTTCGGATTTGGTGGCACTAACGCCACACTTTGTTTTTCTAAAACAAATGATTAAGTTTTTTATCTTTTATTTTTGCTATGTAATGTTTTATTATAATAATAATTTACATATATAATTTGTAATGTTTCATTATTATCTATTTGTTTTAGTATTTAGCTTTTTTAAAAAAAACAAAATATAATAGATTGTATATATACATCGGAAAACCAAAAATTTCTGAAAGGGCTATTTCAGGTCAATTCAGAGTGTCAGGACTTCAGGCCACCCTCTATCTGAAATAGCCTGAAAAAGCCTGAAAAGAAATCTTGAAAAAAAATTTAGGATCTAATTAGATTAAATAAATCAATTATAGTATTCTGAATAATTTTAATTTACCCGTTTCAAAAAAGCAGTTTTTAAACAGAATAGTCAGATAATATAGGCATATTATAAAAATATATTCATATTTTCATATTCAAAATACATATGAGGCTATTTATTTTTGTTATTTATTATATCTTAAAAAAAAATCAATCTTCAAAAAGAGCATATACACCGGATCGAGAGGTATCTCTTGTATCAATATTATCTTTTACAGATTGAATAATTTGATCCCAATCAAGACCCTTACTTGTAAAATCCTGGTAGTATTTAAACCAGTCGTTAGTTTCACTATCCTCAAGCTGCTTGCTAATGGTACTATTAGCTTTTCCTAGTTGATTTAACCTAAATAAAGTCTATTGAAATATTAATAATTATACCATCAATAAATTTTAAATATTTTTCAGCAAAGAAGAACTTGAAAAACATAAAAAAACAACAACCAATATGAAAAATCTATTGGAAGCATCAAAAAAAGTAACTGATAGTAATGAATATTTAAAAAGATATGGGATCAAAAATTCTGAAAGTGTTTTTTGGAATGTACCGAATTTTGACATATACGGAGCACTTTGTGTAGATGACTTGCATCAGCTAGGTGGGGCATATAAATACATATTAACAGCAATAGAAAAACAAAGATGCATTCCAAAAAACTAGACTACAGGGTAAGAGAAATTCCTTTTTTCAAGAATTTAAAACGTTTTGATAATGGCTTTATGCTGTTTCATTATAACAATCTCACCTATGCTGAAATTCAGAATCATATGAGCATTATATTGACTTGTATCTATGATCTACTACCACTGCAAGGTGTATTATGCATTAGGTATTTTTTAAATTTTTATTGGATTGTTAATTCACCTTTTCCAACAGACAACTTATTAACCAAAGCTGATAATTATTTAAAACAATTTTTTAATTACTTGCCTATCTTTCAAGACCAACTCTCATTTAAATCACCAAAAATTCACATGCTTAACAAATATACTAACGATATTCAGCAAAAAGGTCCATTAATGGGATATTCAACACAACATTCTGAACACATGCATTCTACCAAAGTAAAAAAATCTGCAAGGCGTACTAATTTTTGGAATACTAGTGCAACAGCACAACAAGCAGCTTCTTATATAGAAATAAAAGATGTAATAGTAGATAATTATAGAGAAAGCGATCATGATATGGAACCTCCTCCTGATAATGCAAATTACTCTCTTCAATCATTTGTAAAAGAGGCAAAGTCTATGAAGGATGTTGTAATCCAATGTAATATATCTGAAAGTTCAGCTGGTTTAATTAAAAATATATACAAATTTCTTGGCGGTTATTTGTATGGGTGCAACTTTATATCAACTGATACACAACCAACAATAAAATTCAAACTGTACAAAACATTGAAAATAAAACATAAATATAATGAAAATATTACAAATGAAATTATATACGCTAATAATAGTGTTCATGGAAAAGACAGGTGCGATTATATAAAGTATACTACTTGTGATGGACATCAATACGGTAAAGCTTTGGCATTAGTTTCATTAGAATTTGAAAATGAATTGTTTGATATTTGTATCGGTGACTCATTATCGATTAAACATAATGACATTCACCCAACTGGTTATACAGTCTTAAAAAAATCTGATTCACTCTTTATATGCTTTGTCAAAGATATCAATCATCTGGCATTTGTGGTCCCTGATTTTCCCTCTCGTTTAGGTGATGATTTATATAAATTTTATCTAGTTAATCATGATATTAACGTTCACTCATTTATGGAAGCCATGGATAATCAACTATTGACTGTACCCTCTTACCGACTGGTAAAATGGAAATATAAAATAGTGGAAGAAAGTGAAAATGATGATGATTATGTTGAGAGTGAAGAAGAGGACGATAGAGGTCGAGAAGAAGCAAACAATGATGAAGATGATGAAGACGATGAAGACGATGAAACAGAGGGTGAAGAAGAAGTTTACTGAATCGAAAAAAAAAATTAACTAGTTTATTTTATAAAATAAATAATCAATGCTTGTTTAATTTATTACCATACCTTCGAGTAAATAAAAGCAATATTGTTATTTTTTATTAAAAAGCTACAACTATATAATTTAGCTGTATAATGTATTTCAAGTCAAATAGGAAGTAAAAAACTCCAAGATAAATCAAAGTTATCAAGAATTTACTTATTCTGAATAATTTCAGTAGTTTAAAAACCATTTTTGGATAAGTTATTTAAAGGTAATCAAGATTCCATACATCTTATATGGGTTAAAAAGACTAACTCAAATCTAATACATCTTTTACTGGTTAAAAAGGCGAATTCAACTTTTTTTTTCTTTTCAGAAACCTTCGGGTTTTTTCAGAATTTTTTGGTTTCCGATGTATAAATAGTATTATTAATTTCTTTTTAGTATATACATGGATAAAAATTATGCCAGAATATTAAAATTTTAAAAAATAAACTATAATTGTTTTTTCTTTTTGCTATCTTTCCCTATTTTTTTTTTTTCTTCCAGTTATTTAAAAATAAAGCCTAGAGTTAAAAATGACCAAGTTATTATTACCCAACTTTCCGCTATTTTCCAATGCTTTAAAATATGCCAAAGAAACAAAGAATATTGCTATTGATGACGTTAGAACTGGAAATAAATATAATTATTTAGATTTAGTCTTTGCGGTGTCGTTATTAAGAAACCAATTACTTGGTGAAAAAAGGTACATATTGTATTACTTTTTTAATAATATATACATAACGTATAAATGAAACTATTATTATTACTATCACTCATTGCTTTTACTAATTACCTTATATGTATACTATTATTATTATTATTATTTATTATGAGCAGTGATCTTGAAGAACAACGCGTAGCTATACTTTGTCCTAGGTACATATGAGCATTAAAATAAAAATAAATAAAAAAATAAAAATAGGAGAATAAAAAAAAATAATCATATTATATATATATATATATATATAGTGGGTTTGATTATGTAGTTTGTCAATGGGCTATTTGGGCAGCAGGAGGTGTTGCTGTACCTCTTTGTACCACCCACCCAATCCCTGAACAAGTTTATACTCTGGTGGACTCTCAATCTACATTGTTATTGGTTCATCCTATCTATAAAAATCGTCAAGAAGAATTGGTGAAAGAACATTTGATTGAAACTAAAATAGTTGATCATGATCGTGCTGATTTATCCAAGGTATATAATATATTATTATTATTGAAAATGTATATGTATATATATATATATATATATATATACGTGTGTGCATGTACATATGTATGTATATTAATCTCAGAGCTTACCTTTATTGTCGTTTTCCTTACTTTTTTAATTTATATTTCAGGCAACTTTACCTTTCTTATTTGAAATGGATATTCAGAGAAGAGCATTAATTATATATACTAGTGGCACAACAGGTAAAATAAAAATAAAATAAAATAACAAAATGACATAACATACATATGATCCTTTATTTAAAGGAACAAAAAATAGGATTTCAATTTGATTAAAATTGCCATTCATTTTTAGGAAAGCCGAAAGGAGCAGTTTCAACGCATAGTAATATAAATGCTCAAACATCTGTCCTTGTAGAAGCTTGGCACTGGTCATCTATGGATCGAATTCATCATATATTACCGTTACATCACGTTCATGGTGTTATTAATGCACTTTGCTGTCCATTATATGCAGGTGCTACTGTAGAAATGCATGAAAAATTTGATACAAAGAAATGCTTTGCAAGATGGGTAGAAACAGATACAAAAAAAGCCCCTAGATTAACTACCTTTATGTCCGTACCAACCGTTTATTGTAAAGTGATGATAAAAAGAAATATATGTCTATATCTACATCTTATCATATGAATTATATATTTATACATATTTAGTAATAATTTAAATTTTTACTTTGTTTTTTTTTTTTTTTTATGAGAATAGCCAAATTAGTACAATACTATCAATCAGCCACAATAGATGACCAAAAAGTATATTCAAAAGCTTGTCAACAATTTCGATTTATGGTTTCTGGATCCGCTAGTTTACCTAATCCATTAAGGGAAGCCTGGTTAAAAATAAGCAATCAGATTCTATTGGAACGTTATGGAATGACCGGTACATAAACAAAAAAAAGAAAAAAAAGAAAGATGCATCCAAAAAAAAATAAAAAAAAAATAAAATAGTAATAAAAACAATAACAATAACAATAACGATCATACGTATATTAATTAACGAATTAAAAAAAAAAAAAAAATTCATTACCATATGCAAAATCTAAATCCTATTTTTTTAATTTTATATATAGAACTTGGGATGGCACTTAGTCAGCTTTATGATGATCGTGAAGAAGGTACTGTTGGTTTGCCATTACACGGTGTGGAAATTCGATTAATGGCTGAAAGTATAGAAGGTAGTGGGGTTTTTGATCATGATATTACTCATACATATAATACACCTGGTTTACTTCAAGTCAAAGGAAAAAATGTTTTTAAAGAATATTGGCAAAAACCTGAAGCTACTCAAAAGGAATTTATTGATGGATGGTAAAAAAAAAATGATATATTATGACGAAAAGAAATCATATGGATTTTTATTTTATTTTATTTTATTTTTTTTAAAAAAAAAAAAGGCTCGGAAACAACCTGCCGCTTATATATATATATATATATATATAATATCCCATAGCAAATCTATCGAAATATCATCCATTACTATAAACCAATTTCCTTTTTTAATTTATACATTATTATTATTATTTTATATATATATATATATATATATAAACTTCCAATTTAGGTTTATTACAGGTGACTTTGCAATTCGAACTGAAGAAAAAGGGTATTATAAAATATTAGGTCGTGGTAGTATAGATATCATTAAAACAGGTGGTGAAAAAGTAAGTGCATTAGAAATTGAACGTGAAATACTATCATGTATATCTCTTGGCATTCTTGATGTTGCTGTCATTGGTATTCCTGACCCTGAATGGGGACAAAAAGTAGCTGCTGTAGTAGTTCCTAAACCTTCTTCGTCACCATCATCAGAATTGGATTTACTCACTTTTAGAAATGCTTTAAAATCGAGATTGGCGGTTTATAAAGTTCCTACATTACTTAAAATTGTCGATGAGCTTCCAAAAAATGCTATGGGGAAAGTAACAAAGAAAGACCTTGTACCCTTATTTCAATAATGGCTGGAAAAAAAAAAAAAAATCTTTTCTACGCCCCTTATTTTATCATCACACACACACTTTAAAGTTTAAACAATCGATCACTTATTTTTACCTTTTTAATCATTTAATTCCCTAAAACTTGGTTATATTTTTGATATAAATAAATCGCATTTTTTTTTTTTAAAAAAAAACTTTTTTTTGTATTTCTTTTCTTTACTTCTTTTGCAATAGTTAAAAACAAACATATAACTTAATTAAATTTAAACTATAGTAAGTAAATATATAAGAAATAATTTATAATAGATATCTATCTTTCAGTTTTCATTTACTCTTCATTTTATTTAATATAGTATCCTATTTATATTAAAAAAAGAATAACAATTAAAATGATGAAAGGAACTTGTTTCTTCTCCATAGCTTATATCATTTTGGTAAACCCTTATTTATTGAGTACTTTAGGACAACAAGCGAATGGGTGTTTATCAGAAATGAATATTGGTAACGATTTTTCATTTTCTATTGCTCGTTTATCGTCTTTGGATGACACTCTCGCTATGGATCATGAATTTAATGATGATGGTAAAAACCTTAATGCATTGTATCAGTTGGCTACTAACGCCTGTTATGAAGGTTGTAAAAAGGCACAAATTATGACTTTTTCCGGTGAATTTCTCAAAAGCCAAACTCCTCTTACTGTATTAGATTCACAACATACTAAACTATCTGATGCTGATTTTTTCCTTTCTAATGAGACTTATCTTGTAGTAAGTAAAATTATAAATACCATTATTATCATTTTTATAATTACTATTAGTATTATTAAGAATCAGTTTAAAATTACCCCTTTCATATACATATATATATAGTCAATTATTTATAATTATTTATTGTTTTTATTATTTTTAATTTTATAATAATAGAATTATTTTGATACGAATCACGAAGATGGTCCATCCGGTTTAGGATGTTTTGAATTGGAAGAGTAAGTAATGGATAGATTTAAATAAAAAAAAGAGTTAAGATTTTTGTTCCATGAACATAATTCTAAATTCTTTAATGTTCTATTTCTATTTTTGTATAGTAAGTTGAAATTTATACATTACCCTTATGGCCATCCGGCATGTAAGAAAGCAAAAGTAAGTTCAATAATAAATATAGAATTATAGTAAAAGTTACAATCTTCTTCTTTACTAATATGGTTACCCTTATTTTTATTTTTATTTTTCTTTAATATTATTATTATTATTATTATTATTATTAGTCTGTTGTATGCGGCGAAAAAAAGGTATTATTTATTAATAAATATAAATAGAATTATCCTTAAAGAAAAAAAAATAAGACTTAGATGATTTAAATATTTATCAAATTATTTTATATTATTATTATTATTATTATTATTATTTCAACAGGGCGTTTTATTACAAAGCACTTCTTTAAATCTTGATGATGTTGATGAAAAAAATGAAAACCATATCAAAGGTGCCAATCCAAATATCGATATTCAAGACTATTATGTAAATGAAAACATTAAATTAAATATTCACTATTTGAAGAATAAAAAACCAAGCAATTACAGTACTACTCCTATCACTGATCATTTGAATAATACTAATAATAATATCAATAATGATAATGATACGATCGAAACCGAAAGAATAGGAAACGCTAATCTTACAAATATTGAAGTCCAATCTAGCAAAGATATGAATTATCCTAAAAATATATCTAGAAAAACAAAAAGAAATACACATAAAATAAGATTATCTTATAAACTACAACAAAAATTAATCCGACGTAGTAATAGCAAAAAGAAGGCTGTCATTGATCATAGCCGAAAGAATACAGCACAAATCACTCAATTAGATCATAACAAAAATAATACCAATACCATGGTGGATATTAAAATGGAACCTATGGATAATAATAATCACACCTTTATAGATATTAATAATTCTGGCAATCAATCCCTCACTAATATACCTACAGATGATAATGATGATACACATAAAACAATGACAACACCAACAGAAGTAGAAACAACGTCTAGCAATAAACAAAATGATGTTTATGACAACAACGGTCTATCCAATACTCCTTTATCAAATGATGGCGAAAGTTATAACATTGTTCGCCTTCCGGGTTCCATCGAATCTTTATCTACTGCTTCAGATATATGTCAACAACAGTTTGAAGAAAACCATTTAGGCTCAGTACAAAGTGATACTTTCCAAAAAATCTCTGCACATTTTAAATCTCACCACCCATCCACAAGTAATATGATCGTAAGTTCATGGAATGGTGATACTTATGGTGCAAGTAATCCTAAAGAATGTTTAATGTATAACTCAAAATCAGGTATTCGTGTAGCATCATGTTCCGAAGCAACCGATGTTCTTTGTGTAAAAAGTTTGAATGACTATTAAATCACTATCGTCATCACCTGATTTTATATTTATTAAATATTAAAAAAAGGGGAGTATTTTTTATATATGTATACATATAATATATATATATATATATATATATATATATATACTGGTTGGTATCTTAATGAATTTTTTAAGCTCATTTTTCAATATAAATGGCTTACCCTTATTTATTTATTTATTATTATTTAGTTGATTAATAAACGATTTTTATATATTTATATTTACAATAAATAAAATAATATATATATATTTCAATTTTAATTTTGATTGTTCAACAAAAATGTCAAATAGAAGTATTGTAAATAAAAAAAGAATTTTTTTCGTTTACATATATATAATATGTTTGTATATACATGTACGATAACTAGATAAAAACAATAATATACGGATAAAAACAATATTTAATTTAATTTATTATCTTTAAATTAACTGGTACGTTTATAAAGTGTAAAAATCATCCTATAATAAAAATAAAGTTTTTATATGGAAAATATTACTGCCACCAACGGGTTTTACAACGCATATCACTATAGGAATAATTAGAACCCATAAAAGGAAATTCAGACACTATTTCTGATATTTTTAAGTAAAGCTGATTCAAACTTTGTATATCAGTTGAAGAATTCAAACAATATACTAAAGATGATTGTAATAATGGTGCTGTTTTGGATTATAATTTAAAACGTGATATTCAAGCGACATCAATCTCAAAATTATTACGGTCCTGATATGATTAGTGATCGTCAAAATGATGGGGCATGCTTAAATAATCCAAATACTTCAAATATTTATCATTATAAGAATAGGTGTTAATTGAATTTATGATCAGCCTTCTAACGACCCAAAGTACTTACATGATGATGTTTATTTTGGATTAATGTTATATCTATTGAGGAACAATATACATTTGAATTATTTTTTTAAAAATCTGATGCTTATTATAAATCAACGAAGCTGATTAAAGTAAAATAAGAGCGATGAAATAAAGATTTTACATCTATCATTTAATTACTAATTGTACCAAATATATCATGCCGTTAAAATAGTACACACTCACACACTCACACACTCACACACTCACACACATAAACACATACACACACACACACACATATATATATATATATATATACATACATACATACATATGTATGAGTCATTTAAGCAATAAAATAAAAATATTAAAGTACAAAATATCTTAGAAAAAAAAAATGCGTAAGCAAGTAAATAAAATAATGTACGTTCAATAAAATCGCAAAAAATAAAGCAATATATTTCCATATTTTAATTACAAAAAATCAATAAAATAAAAAAAGGCGGTGAGGGTGTAAGGCTGACTTAATACTGGGTGTGCCTCCAGTAAATTCCCCTTTATTATTATTTTATCGTTGGTTTATTACGCTCTTATAAAAATAAATGTATAAGTCTATAAACTTATATACTGAAATAATACATGCATTGCATAATAGAAACCACAGTAATAAAAATAGAATAGTAAAGTGTTAATAAAAGGGGTAAAAAAAAAAATTACTGCCAAAAGGTTATTTATATAAAAAAACAAAAATTAAAGTCCCGGTGAATTTTTTTTTCAATTTTTTCGCTGACGTTTTTTTATATTTTTTGTTATTTCGTTCTTCGCTTTTCTCTCCTCTTCTTTTCTCTTTTTTTTCTCATCTGTCAAAACTTTTTTTTATATTTATTTTTAAATACTCTATTAAAAAAAAAGTTGATACCATATAGACACAATGTAATACTGATAAATATATTTATGAACGACGCGTTTTTTATTATTATTGAATTATCATCAAGATCTAACTTTTCAATCTATCTATTCTTTTTATTATTATTAAATAAAAAATAAAAAATAAATCTTTGTTTAAATATAGGGCATCCTCCGCACTTAAATTGATCAATCCTAATTCAGATGTCGCTAGACGTGGCCAAGCTCTTCAATTAAATATTACTGCTGCTATTGGTCTTCAAGATGTTTTACGTTCTAATCTTGGCCCTAGAGGAACTATGAAAATGTAATAATAATAATAATAATAATAATAATAATAATAGTAATATTTAGATGTCAAAATTAATAACTTTATATAAACAAGTAAGATCATAAATAATAATAATATGTTTCATCTATTTTTTAAACAGGTTAGTTGATGGTGCTGGTTCTATTAAATTAACTAAAGACGGCAAAGTACTCTTAAATGAAATGGTAAATATACATATTTTAGTATAAATGAAAGTTGATGATAAAATGAGTAGTTTTGATTTAACTGAATATATATATATATTGTATATTTTCTCATCTATAAAATAGCAAATTCAACATCCTACCGCTGCTATGATTGCTAAAGCTGCTACTGCTCAAGACGAAATAACTGGCGATGGTACTAGTTCTATTGTATTATTAGTTGGTGAACTATTAAAACAAGCTGAAAGATATATTTCTGAAGGTTTACATCCACGTGTTATTACAGAAGGTTATGATATTGCTAAAAAGGAATCTCTTCAGGTAAAATATATAGAAATAATAAATTTAAATGAATACTGAAAAAGTGGTAAAAAATAAGATAATTACTATTCGTTTTCTTGATCATTAATATATATATCGGTTTGCTTTACTCTTTCCCTTTGTTTATTTATTTATTTTAATATAGTTCCTTGAAAAATTTAAAACTGAACAACCTAACATTGATCGTGAATTATTAGTATCTGTTGCTCGTACATCACTTCGTACCAAGGTTCACCGTGCATTAGCTGATACCTTGACTGAAGCCGTTGTGGATGCCGTTTTAACCATTCACCGTGAAGATCAACCTATTGATTTACATATGGTTGAAATTATGAAGATGCAACATCGTTCTGATGTGGACTCTAAATTAATCAAAGGTCTTGTATTGGATCATGGTGCCCGTCATCCCGATATGCCCAAGAAGGTGACCAATGCTTTTATATTAACTCTTAACGTCAGTTTGGAATATGAAAAGAGGTAATTACTAAGATAGACTGTTAAATAAGAAAATAAATGATAACAAAGAATGAATAAGAGAAAGGAAAAACATATAAAAAGTTTTTTTTTATTTTATCGCTCATTTTTATTTTATTTTATTTTATTTTATTTTTTATTATTTATTATTAGTGAAATCAATTCCGGATTCTTTTATTCTACACCTGAACAACGAGAAAAATTAGTTGAAAGTGAACGTAAACATGTTGATGAAAAAGTTCGTAAGATTGTTGACTTTAAAAACACCATGTGTAGCGGTGAACATGCTGATTATGGCTTTGTTTTGATTAATCAAAAAGGTATTGATCCTTTATCTTTGGATATTCTTGCCAAACACAATATTTTCGCCTTACGTCGTGCTAAGCGTAGAAATATGGAACGTCTTCAATTAGCTTGTGGTGGTATCGCACAAAACTCTGTAGATGATTTATCTCCCGAAGTCTTGGGTTTTGCTGGCTCAGTTTATGAACAAGTTCTTGGTGAAGATAAATTTACATTTGTGGAAGAAGTGAAAGACCCTTATAGTTCTACTATTTTAATTAAAGGTCCCAACACACATACATTAGCTCAAATCAATGATGCTGTCCGTGATGGTTTACGTGCTGTGAAGAACGCTATTGAAGATAAATCTGTCGTAGTCGGTGCTGGTGCTTTCCAAGTTGCCTTATCTCAACATTTATCAGAATTTAAAAAGACCGTGAAGGGCCGTGCTAAAATGGGTGTACAAGCTTTTGCTGATGCATTATTGATCATTCCTAAGGTCTTGGCTCAAAATGGCGGATTTGACGTACAGGACGTTATTGTAGCTTTACAAGAAGAGCATATGGATGGCCATATCGTTGGTATTGATTTGAAAACTGGTGAAACTATGGACCCTAAATTGGAAGGTATTTGGGATAACTACCGTGTTCATCGTCATATGTTACATTCATGGTAAATTAACATAAAATAAATAAAATAGAAAGACCATCACCATAAAAAATGAAATAATAATATCGTTAAAAAAAAAAAGATCATTTAATAAGTAAAAAATAAGGTAAAAAAGATGTATTTATTAATTCTCTTTCATTTTTACTTTTACTTTTTATATTTTTTTAAAAAATAATAATAGTTCTGTTATTGCTAGTAACTTATTATTGGTAGATGAAATGATGCGTGCTGGAAGAACTTCTTTGAAATCATCTGATTAAATGAATGTAGATAATCTTTATATTTTTTTTTTACTTCTTTCATTCCTTTCATTAAACATTTCCGTAACATATACAAAAAAAATATCTATTTTTCCATTACTTTTATAATTTTATCCTTTTTTGTTTATCCAGAAAAAAAATTACAATGAATAATAATAAAAAAAATTATACTAATAGTAAAACTAACACAAAGGTATATTGTAATTTCATTTTTGACAGATATTAAATTTAAATAGCGCTCCAATAAAAAAGTAGATTATATTTTTTTAAAATAGAATGTAGGTGCTCGAAAAAATTAGTTCCCTCCTTTTTTTTTACCTTGTAAATTTGCGATCATGGCTGCCGTTGCTGCTCAAATCTCCAAGAAGAGAAAGGTACACACAGACACACACTACTGTATACACAAATTCATAGAATCAAAAAATATAGATGAAATGGATGGATTTAGATTTAGATACGAATATATATATATAAAGGAATGGATGGATGGATGGACAGAAGCGATATATTTTAAGGGTTGGATGGATAACTTGAATTTTTTTTGGATAATATAAAAATATATATATATATACCAACAAATAAATTCTTAAAAAAAATCGAAACGAAAGGGGAATAATATCAACATATATATAAAAGCATAAATATTAAATACATATCAATTCTTATATATATACTTATATATTAGTTCGTCGCTGATGGTGTATTCTACGCCGAATTAAACGAATACTTCACCCGTGAACTTGCTGAAGATGGTTATGCTGGTGTTGAAGTCCGTGTCACTCCTGCCCGTACTGAGTAAATATTAAATAAAAAATAAAAAAAATCAAATAGAAAGAATGGATATAATATAAAAGTAGAACGACTGGATAAAGTGAAAAGTAATAAAAATAGAAAGGCTGGATATGATTAGTATTATTTTTTTTAAAAAAAAATAGCATAATACAATAAAGAGGTGGACATGTATATATAAATATTTAAAAAAGAATAAAATATATAAAATGGATATTTTTTTTAAAAAAAAAAGAGTGTTAAAAATGGATATTTTATCTGTTAAAAAAGTAAAAGAAATAGTAAACGATCATTTTAATTGATGTATGAATTTTATTTTTTATTTTCTAAAAAAAATAGAATCATCGTTCGTGCTACCCATACCCAAAAAGTTCTTGGTGAAAAGGGCCGTCGTATTCGTGAATTAACCACCCTTATCCAAAAGAGATTCAAGTTTGGAGAAAATGCCGTTGAATTATATGCCGAACGTGTCCAAAACCGTGGTTTATGTGCCATTGCTCAATGTGAATCCGTTAAATTCAAATTATTAAACGGTTTAGCCGTCCGTCGTGCTTGTTATGGTGTTGTTCGTTTCGTCATGGAATCCGGTGCTAAAGGTTGTGAAGTTGTTGTCTCTGGTAAACTCCGTGCTGCTCGTGCTAAAGCCATGAAATTCTCTGACGGTTTCATGATCCACTCTGGTCAACCTACTCGTGATTTCATTACCACTGCCGTTCGTCACGTTCTTTTACGTCAAGGTGTATTAGGTATTAAAGTCAAGATTATGTTAGATTCTGACCCTACCGGTCGTCAAGGTCCTAAACAAACCTTACCCGATATCGTCACCATCTTGGAACCCAAGGAAGATTCTCACATTGAAGTTCCTACTGCTCAAGAATTTGGTGTCCCCGCCCCTGCTCCTGCTCAAGCTGCTCCTGTTGCTGATGAACAATAAATTTCTTCTTTTTTTATTATTATGAAAAATAAAAAGTAAAAAAAACTATATACAAATTTTTGGTTTTATATAAAGAAAAAAAAATCAGTATTTTAGCGAGCTTTTTTTATTGTTTTTAATTATGATTACTGCAAAAAATTTGAATCGTTTTTTCTTATTTAAATTATATTTTACAAAAAAAGTTTGGTAATTTATGCAAATGGTCAAAATCTGTTTTTTATTTTTTTTAAAAAAATAATTTATGCAAATGGGTACAACTTTTTAATGTATCAAGAAAGTGAAAAAAAAAAAAAAAAAAAAAAAAAAAAAAAAAAAAAAAAAAAAAAAAAAAAAAAAAAAAAAAAAAAAAAAAAAAAACAAATATATTAATATATGAATGTATAATGAAATAAAAATATGCTAATATACAAATGAAATATTTTTTTGTTAATGTTGATGTTCGGGTACTGATAATACAATTTCTTGATCAATACAGCTAGTTAACTGGCTAATCCAAGGATAAATAACCTTAACCATAACACTGATCACCGCTACGCCTAATGTAACCCATCTTAATGTCCATAAAGGTAACTCTGTGATAAATTGATTTTTAATAGAAATAAGTTGTTGTTGCAGTAATAACTCTACAGGTGATGACGACGATGATGATGTTGAAAAAGAAGAATCAAGATTTTCTATTTTTGATAATGGAGTGAATTTGTTTAGGAGAGGAGGTGAAGTAAGAGTGGATGATGACGAGATAGATGAAGCTGTAGTTAATACGGATGTTGATAAAGAGGTAGATGAAGTCGAGGAAAAGGAAGAGGAAGGGTTAGGTTCCACAAAAGCAAACAGATTGAAATGAATCCAAAATAAAATCACCAACATACAACAATAAGAAACAAGAAACCCTTTTGCAATAGTGCCGATTTTACGAGTCAAGATGGATAAAAAGGAGGGCCTCTGAGGGTGCTGATTTTCTTCATTTTCTACGTTATTTGTTACTGGCTCGTCTTGCATGATAAATTGATCCATTTCATTTTCCTCTTCACCCATAAATACAATATCGAACATATCATATAAAATTTGATAAGTATACCATACATTCGCTACGCTACCCAATAAAAAAAAACCCAAGTGCAGGTGTTGGCATCGACATAGTAAAAATTGCCATAGTCGTTCATCCGAAAAAGGAAAGAAGAGAATATACAATGTTTGGTTGGATAAAATCGAATGATAAAATGGCATATATCCTTCCAAATGAATGGATGATAAAGATAAAGATGTTGATATTGATGAAAGTTGGTGATGTTGATCCATATAACAAATAGAAAAAGGTGAATAATTTACATGATTAGGTGGTATAGTGGATGGGAAAATGGAGGAAACGATTGATTTTTGAATAGTTGAAAATAAAAAGGAAGCAAATTGTTTGTTTTTCCATGCTTCTATTAGTCCACCATTAGGATCTTTAGTTATATATGCTGAAAATTGAATGATCACTTTCATAAGCCAACCTGTAATATATATATATATATATATATATTTGTGTAAGTTTTTTTATTTATTTATTTTATTGATAAACTTATTCATATTTATCTATTCATTTACCAATAGGTATTAATGCTAACATTAGAATGGCTATTGTACAAAGCCCACGTATGACTATATTTTTTAATAATGTCAACAACAAAAAAATAAAAGAATGGGTTAGAGAAGAGATTTTCCTTTAGTTTTATATAAATATATAGCTTCCATTCCATCAAAGTTATGTGTTTTACTTTTATAGTTAAGCACGGCTCTATATGGATGAAGCTGTTTAATTAAAAGACCTTGTTGACATAAAGTGCATATATAAATGTCTTTTTCTCTTCCACGTTGCTGCAATGACTTTCTCCATGAATTCATACACTGGGGATGAACGTATTTTCTACATTTTTAAATAAAAATAAAAAAAAGTAATATACATATATATATATATAATATTGAGTTTCAAATACATTTTAAAAAGCTTAAATAATATTTTCTAATGTTATTATATAATTATTATTATTATCTATTACATGGAACCAGTACATTTACAAGGTGATATTAAACAAGTCAGGTCATCTTTTTCTAAACATATTTTACATTGATATAATAAAGCATCTGGTTCAGTTGTCATGTTATTTTAATTTTTTAAAAAAAAAGATGGGAAGAGAAAAGAAAAAAAAAAAAAATTCAAAATATAAATTTTGAATTTAAAAAAAAGACCGATATTTTTTATGGGAATATTAAATTTTTTTTTCTTGTTCTCTTTTTTTTATTTCTATTTCTATTGACTTTTCCATTATTATAATTTTTATTAGAATGTTTAAATATAGATTATTCGTATATGTACATGTATTCTATATTTAATCAATATAATAGATAAATCTAGTATATCTTTTTATTATAACATAAAAAGATTTTTAGGTAAAAAAAAATATACGAGACCAACTGGATTAAAATTGACGTTTTGTCTCTTTTGTGTAACCGAGGGTTATTTTGTTGCATTAGTAAAAAAAATAATACTTTTTTTAATACTTGGTCGTCCTTTGCGGGGGTAGCTCACCACTTTATTCCCTTTTTAAAGTGTTTTATTATTACGTACATCATTGTTACTTTTGGAATAAATAATAAAAATTCTATTTGTAATTAATATTGCTTTTTCCACCAAGTAACTTATCCTTAATATTTTTATTAGGTTTTCGATGGGTATTTAGCTTGCAACGTGAACAAATGGAAGGAAGACTTTTATATGGGCCTTTTATCATGTATATATGATCATTCTACGTACATATCCCTATATATATATATATATATATATATATAATTATGACTATTCTTATATGTATGAAAGGTTTAAAAAAAAAACATTTATAATTTAATTTCTTATTTCAGTCACACACCTTTTTTATACTTGATGTTAATAAAACTAAACTCTATATCAAAACTAGTTCATTATAATGACATATAATAAAGTCTCTCACTTTCCTCTACTTTGTTATCTTTTTTTTTATATACTAACTGAATAAGTAAATATAGTGAATAATATAAATTTAATATATGAATAAAATATGTAGTTCTTACGAAGATAAGAAAAAAAAAATTAGCATTGATTTCATATGTTATAAGATTTGATATAAATAATTATCATGTGGTGTTAAATAATATTAATATATTAATTTCCGGGTATAAAAAAAAAACGGAATTCAAATTTCACTTCTTATCAACCAGTACATTATTTCAACATTAATATAAGCATAATAATAAAGAGAGGGGAAAACAAAGTACTTTAATAAAATATTTATAAAAAGACAGTATAAAAAATATGAAAATGGTTTCAGAGTATATTTTAGATATTATTAATATTGTTATTGCTCCAATACTTTCTACAACAACAATACAATTTATTAAATATTAGTACGTAACTAATTGTATACACTAGTAAAGATTAAATGAAATAGCTTCTGTAGAATATATTTATATACCTTTTTTTTTTTTTTTTTTTTTTGTAGTTAAATTTGAGTAATGGGAAGAAAGAGTACCATTATGATAATATTCTTAATGAATTTAGACATTGTAAATTGCATTTTATTAATAATTATCAAGCTGCCATATAGAAATTTAGGTGCTGAAATAAATATAGTATGTTTTATATCTTATCTATAATAAAATTGTAAATAAAAAAAGAATAATTTCATTTAAATAGCTAATCCTATTTTAAATTTTGCTATTACATTTGCCAATTTACAGAGTACTTTGGGATAGTAGAACAAGTGTAAATGAATAACTGTTAGTAAAATAGTTGATAATGATATTTATATACGGTAGCTACTTTCATTCATGCTTATTAGTAGTACCATGTAGGGACATATAAATTAAAGTAGCTTTGTATTTTTTTATACGAGGAAAGGGCAGCAGTAACCTGCCTGCTTCAAGTTCATTACTTACAACAAGAGAAAATTAATAGCAATAATACCAAAAAAAAAGGTGTAAATAAGATATAAATATATATATATATGTATTTGATTTATTTTTTGCAATTATATCGAATATATATCATTTTGTTCTGTTTAAATGCTTTTTTATATTATTATTATTATTATTTTATATCTTATATTATTTATATATATATATATAAATATATATATATATATAACAATATATTTGAAAATAATAAATAATTAAATAAAATGTACAAAAGGTATTTTCTGTTATTTTAGTATAACCTTTTATTAATTTATAAAAAGAAAATATCAATTTTTTTTAAATAATTCAAATATTATATTTAAATAGGTGTTACATCGATCCAAAATCGAGTATCATCACGTAAATACTTTGGATCGCGAGCAAGCTGATCATGGATCCAATTAACACCATTCTTATAATCATTAATATCTGAAGTATTTGGGTTATTTAAGCCTGTTTCACCATTTCGATGACCACCAAACCATTTATCAGTTCCAAAATAATTTTGAGATTCATGTCTTGCTTGGATGTCTCGTTTTAAATCACGATTCAAAATGGCACCTTCATTATAATCATCCTTAGTATATTGTTTGAATTCTTCAACTGAAGTACGAAGCATAAACCATCCTTGTTTAAAAATACCAAAATTAGCAGCATCATAAGTTTTATTATCGCCATATTTATAATCGGTACCTAAATTTTCAGTTTCAAGCATTGCAATGGAGATATCCCAAATACCTCCACCATTGTTCAAGATTTCCTGCTTTCTTTTTCCTAAGCCATTGACAGTGTAGTTTCCTCGATTTTGAGCAGCTATAAAACTAGTTAAGAAAAAGACAATATAGAAAATTTGCTTTATCATTTTTTTCTTTCTTTTTCTTTTTTTTTTTTAAAAAAAAAAAGAATATAGAATAAAGAGGATATGGATTATTATTATTATTATTATTATTATCGAAGAATTTATACATATTTATATTTTTTAAAACAGTGGTGTAACTGAACAAATTATTATGATTATCAATGATAAAGTATATGGCATAATACACAACAATGCTTGATTTCTATTTTCCTTTTTTTACTCTTTTTTCTTTTTATATATTCTTATGTAATATATTAATTAATTTTTAGTACCTTTTTATTTTATTGTAGCTTTTGTTTTTTTTTTAAAAAAAAAAAGCGGGGAGCTTTTCTCATCTAACAAATCTCCCGCCTCATTCCGCATTTAATGCAAGATTAATGAATTAATTAATTATTTAAAAAATGGAATCTCTATATACACCTAAAATCTATATAGTTTCGTTTTTTTTACGTAAAAAAAAGTTAAACACGTATTAAATTTCATAGGATAATATAGAAAGGTTTACTCACGAATTTTTATCACATTTTATCTGGAATTTTTATTTACTATACAAAAAGAAAAAAAAATAAAGTTTTAAGTGTGTGTGTATACAATTTTCTGTGAATCAGTGATTTCTAAATTTGTAAAACCCAAGAATACATGCGTATTTTCTTTTTTCTACGTGTTTACTATACAAAGATCGCTCATGTAAATGTGAGAGGTAGTATTAATAATTTTTAAAAGTAAAACAGTACCTATGTATATATCATATGTTTTTATTTATTTATTTATTTTATACTTGACACTCCGTATAAAAAAAAACAAATTCATTTATATATTAATTATTATTATAATAATAATTGCTTTTTCTGTAGTTTTTTCAACTTTATATTATTTGGTTCTACTTAATTTTTTTATACGATCAAAAGGATTATAAAACTATGCATGGATAATATCATTCGTTTTTTTTAAAATAAATAAATGAAAATATCCCATCATATTATATAAATAAACAAGCATGTAGCTAAACCGGATCAAGATTAATTTTATTGTTATAAGAGTTTTCCATTTTCAATTATTTTATATATTTATTTATTTTAATTTAATTTTTTATTTTTCATATATATATATATATATATATATGTATAGCAATGTTTATATACATAAAAAGAAGAGATGTTCGAGTTTATTATTTACGTTTCAATACAGAAGTTGATAAATTAGACCACCAAGAAGAGCGTTGACTTGTACTTTTATAAAACGTCGATTCGCTATAGTCACCTTGGGCCCCACTACCACCATTAAATCGAGGGTAAATATCATCTTCCCCTCTTTCACTATTCGAATGGCTTTGATCCATATAATATTGTTGAGAGGAGGATGCATTCCAATCCCTTGTTGCAGTATAATAAGCCATTTCATTTTCATCAATTGGGTTCGATGCCATTTTTCGTTGTTTTAATAAAATCCCTCTTTTCCGTTTTCGTTTTAATAAAAATACCCCAATGGCGATCAAAGCTATTCCAGCCAATCCTCCTATAACACTACCTACAATGACAGGCACTTGATTATTTCCTTTATTCAATGATGACACAGGTACTACAGTACTATATAATAGTAATGGTAATGGTAATAATAATAATAATAATAAAAAAGAAATTAATAAGTGAAAAATGAAGATAGTTATGGTTATTTTATTTTGCTTTTATAAATATTTCTTACGTTGTAGGAATAACAGTAGCTACGGTAACAGATTTTCCACTAATAACAATAACTGTTTGTGTTTCAATATTTGTTGATAAAGTGGTAAAAGCTTCAGTACTTGCAGCAGAAGAAGAAAAAGTAGTGATAGTTGGCGGAATAGTAGTAGCTACAGGTGTGGTTGCTATGGTAGTGGTAGGGTCTATAGTAGTTGTTGAAGTAGGATCAAACGTTGTTATGGAAGTAGGAGTTTCTATAGTTGTTGTTGTAGTAGTTGGATCTATAGTCGTAGTTGTTGGGTCAGTTGTTGTCACTGCTGTTGTTGTTGTTGGGTCGACAGTAGTTGTAGAATCAACGGTAGTTGTAGTTATTGGGTCAACAGTTGTCGTTGTTTCGGGTATACTTGTTGTTGTGGTAATAGGTTCATTGGTAGTAGTTGTAATAGGATCATTAGTTGTAGTTTTTTCATTACTACTCGTATTTGGTGGATTGGTTGGACTTGAAGGACTGTATACATATTTATTTTATTTTATATTATATTTAATAAAAAGGAAAAAGGAAAGAAAAAAGGAAAGATGAAGAAAAAAAAAAAAGTGAGAGAATGAATAAAAAATTAAAATTAAATAGCCGCCCTTTTTATTATTATTATTTATTTCTGTTTTCTTTTGTTTTGTTTTATATACATATAAATAAATATATTATTATTATTATGTTTATTTACGTATCAGATATAATATTATTCGATGGAGAAGTAGGATCTGACGAAGCAACAGCCGATGGTGCTGATGGAGAAGGTTTTTCTGTAATGGCAGGTGTTTTATCTGATGGTTGTTGAGTTTGAGTTTGATGTGGTGTAATGGTTGGTTCAGGGCTCGACATATTAATAGGAGAGGTCTTTGCCGGTTCAGTTTTAGTTAAAGATACAGATGGATTATTAGGATTATTTGTTATTTTTATTTGATCAGTTGATGACACCGAGGACATAGCCACATCAAAAAAAAGAAGAAGAAAAAGAAGAGAAAAGGAAAAAGAGAAATGAAAGAGAAGAGAAAAGAGAAAAAAAAAAAAGAGATAAAATAACAAACTATGCCTTATAAATAAAATGCTGGCTTTATTTTCCAAAAATAAAAAAAAAAGATTACTATTTTTATATTACTTCTCCATATTTACCATTTTATAAATATTTTTATCTCTCTTTTTTCTTTTCTATTCATTTTTATTACTATTATATAGTATTTATCTTTCATATTGACTGTGACTTAGTGTTATTATATTTTTCTATTAAATGATAAACAATAAATACATATCCTATCAACACTTTTACATTTAGTATATATATTTTTTACGTATTTTAAAATATAAAACCTTACCATTTTTTTTTTTGTTTTTTCAAAGCCAACATTTTGATTCCCAATATGGATAACAGTTCAGATCAATCAACATAAACAAAACAAAAAAAAGAGAGAGATAACGAAACGAAATAATACGCAAAATGTGATTCTTATTATCATTTAATTTGATTATTTATTCATACTAATAGTATTATTATTATTATTATTGTTATTATTAATATTATAGTTTAATCATACTTCTTTGAATGGATTTATTGACGTATTTTGTCAGTAAGGTACAAAAATGGAATGCATTAAATTAACCATATTTATCAATTCATTGGTAAAAAAAAAAAAGTATTTTGGTTTACCGACATGAAAAATTTTTTTATGGTCATATAAAACTTTAAAAATAATAATGAAGTCATCGTCAAATATATTTATTTATTCACCATTTTTATTAAGTAAAAAATAAATTTTATCATAATATATATGTGTGTGTGTGTGTTAAGCTATAATGAATATAGACTATATAATTTTTAAGTATCTCTATTTTTTTTTTTTTCCTTGCATGATTATTCAGTTATCTTTCACTTTATTTCTAAAAAAAATTTATAGCGTGACGTTTTTCCCACATAAAAAAATTTATATTTTTTTTTCATTTTCATTTTTTAATTTCTTTTCTTTTTCTTTTTCTTTTTCTTTTTTTATTCTTAAACAATAATATTAATATTAATTAACTACCATGGCTACAGAAAATAAAGTATATACCCCACCTTCTCAAGTTCAAGTATTAGCCGCTACTTCCCAATTAAAAGGTTTAATGACTATTATTCGTTCTAAAGAAACTCCTCGTGCCGATTTTATTTTTTATGCTGATCGTATTATTCGTCTTTTAGTTGAAGAAGGTATTATATAATATTAAAAGAGATGATTTTTATTTATTTATATATTATTAAATAAAGCGAAATATAATAATGCTAATAAAAAAATATAATATACTCAATAATAAACTTTTTTTTTCCCTTTTCTTTTTAAGGTTTAAACCATTTACCTGTTATTGATAAGTCTGTTGATACACCTACTGGTGTGGAATATAAAGGATTGTCATTCCAAGGTCGTATTTGCGGTGTTTCCATCATGCGTGCCGGAGAAGCTATGGAACAAGGCTTACGTGAATGTTGCAGGTAAATAAGAAATAAATAAATAAAACTGTCATCAATAAGATTATGATTATGCTTATAATTAATATAATACAAAATTTTTTTTTTCTTTTCATTTATTTAGGAGTGTACGTATCGGTAAGATTCTTATTCAACGTGATGAAGAAACCCATTTACCCAAGGTAACATATATTTATATTTATAAAAAGAAAAAAGAAAAAAAGTACATCAATTTATATCGTGGGAGAAAAAAAAAGAAAAAGAAAATAAATATACAGTATCAATGATCATATAAAGAAATGATAAGTAAAAAAAAGAGCTATATCAGTTATAATGGATCGATTTGTGTTACTATGGAAATTAAACTTTATATATACCTACCTATCTATATATTTTTATTATAGCTCTTTTATGCCAAGTTACCAAATGATATTTCATCAAGATACTGTTTATTATTAGACCCCATGCTTGGTAATAATCATTCTATATAATACATACATCTATACATATATACATACATACAACACACACATACACACACACACACACACACACATATATATATATATATATATATATATAACTAATCGCCTTTATTATTATTATTATTATTGTTATTACTATTATTACAATTTTATTTTACAAATGTTACTTTATTTTTGTATATTCATAGCTACTGGTGGATCAGCCATGAAAGCTGTAGAAGTATTATTAGATAACAATGTACCTGAAGATCATATCATCTTTTTAAATTTAATTGCTTCTCCTGAAGGTATTAATGCATTTGTTGAAAAATTCCCTAAAGTGAAAATCATTGTGGGTGAAGTGGATAGTGGTTTAGATGCCAACAAATACATTGTTCCTGGATGTGGTGATTTCGGCTGCCGTTACTTTGGTACCGATGATTAGTTCTTTTTCTTTTTATATTTGCAACTTTTTTTATTTATTTATTTTTCATTCATTCAAATTTTGAATATATATTTTATTATCATCCTTTCTTTTTTTTTTTTTTTTAATTTTTTTTTTATTTTTTTTTTTTTTTTTTTTTTTTTTTTCAAGCATTGTTTTATTATTTATTTATTTATTTTTATTATATAGTTTTGAGTTTTTCATCCTTTAACCGATACTCTTCCCCCTTCACTTTATTATAATCCTTTGTATATTTTTTTTTAAAAGAAAGAAATTAAACAAAACGAATAAATATTAAAGTTTGAAATCATGTATAAATGAAGAGTTAGATGTTTATTATTATAGTTGTTGATATTAAAATGAGTGTGATATATCAATATTAGATATATACTAATATTAGTAATATTGTTGTTATTATTATTATTGTTTTAGTAACGTTAATATTATAATGTTAATTCTTTTTAAAGTTTATTTATCTAATGATTATTTATTTTTTACATTATGATTTTTTTTTTTTTTTTT
>MU612165.1:1290-28807 GCA_025201675.1 Cunninghamella echinulata
TGATACTTTGGCAACAACACTGGCATCATGTCTTTGAAGAAACAACTTGGAGGACAGATTTTGCTTTAGCAAGATGGAAGGTCTTCCACAACTATAATGATATTAACTTAGATTGACAGTAATGTACAATCTACGTTTAATTATCTTTTTTTTTTTTTTTTTATTGAAATCACCAAGAATCATATGCTTGTTCGGTAAAGGAGGAGCTATAACTTGTGGGTTATCTAAGATACTGTTATAGAAAGGAATCCTTTGATCTCGATTTGCCGGAGCATAGATATTAGTAATGTAGCACAGCTGTTGATTATCTTCAGTAGAAATGATAGTACCAGCTGTGATTCTTTCATCCAGACTAATACTTTGGTCTACAATAGTCAGTTTTGGATGAAGACAAATAATTGCTGTATATTTAGAAAATAAGCAACAAGTATTTGGAAAAAGATAATGTAGAGTTCGTATATCAGATGGAGATAAATGATTATGTCTCGAAGAAGCAGTTAGTTCTTGTAGACATAATACATCGGCTTGAGGATGAATACGTGAACGTAAAAAACGAGAGTATTCTTTTTGCGCTTTAGGATGGTTAGATTTAAATACACTACGTGCATTCAAAAAGGAAATATTGATTGTTGATAGTGTCATATTATTATTATATATATATATATGTATTTTATTTTATTTTTTAATATTTTATTTTATTTTATTTTATTTTATTTTTTCTTAGAAAAAGGCTAGATTGAAGTAAGAAGGAGTTAATCCTTTTTACCTTCAGATTCTTTCTTGTTGGAAAGATCCGTCTTGCTAAGTATACTATCATATTTTCTGGCTGCTACTAGTGAAGCATGAGGATTGATCATTGGACTTGTATAATTCCTGAGAGATTTTATATTACTATTTCTATTCTTTGCCTTAGCAGAAGTAATACGTAGCATGTCCGCTTGATTAGAAACTACTTTCTCTTTAAAAGGCTCTTTAAGATGTTTTTTTCCTTTAACATCTATTTCCATAGCTTGAATCTTGGGGTCAATGTCCATAGTAGCACATTTATCTATGGGAGCATATTTGGAGGCATTGAGACCATCATGGTCATCAACAATGGTTGCTAGAATTTTGTCTTTACCATTGATATCCATGTCATTTGGTTTAGATCCTTCTATATTGTTCAAAATTTCCTTTGCACTGCTTTTAATTACCTTTGGTTCCATTTTTAGGGTTTCTTTTCCTTCATCTTGATTGATTGTTTTAATTTCAATTTGGTCCTTCTTTTTAGTTTCATTTTGGATTTTCTTTAATTGTTCATAGCGCTTGATTTCTTTTTCTATATCATCTTCCTTTTCCTTACAGAAGCGAGCAATATGTCCCTTATGTAAACATCTAGAGCATGTTATCTGTTTCATCATTGGGCAATCCTTACGGATATGACCTGATTGTCTACATTGGAAACAGACTGGTGGAGCACCTTTATATGACGCAGGCATATAACTGTCCCAAAAGGAAAGATAAAGCATTCTTTGAAGTGATTGATACCTCTGTGCTTCGTCTGTGTCATTGGTGTCCAAAAGCACCGAAACTTGTCCTTCGAAATAACCATCATTGGTAAGTTTTTTAATTTGGCAAACTTTACCATAAATGCTCATGGATAAGAATATGCCATCCAACAACTCAGCTTGTTTTTTTGGAATATAATCCAAAAGCACTCTGACCATTTTTGGTGGAGTTGCTGAATTATTAATTTTGCTTGGGCTTGCTTTATAAATTAGTTCATCTATGATGAAACCTCTTTCAATTGCTTCCTCAGCGTGTTTATTATTCTTAAAATTTATACCTAACAGTATGGTACCTCTCATGTTACCATGACGACTATAAGGGGTAACGCCTTCTATTTCACCCATTTGGGACTCAATTAGCTTGTAGATTTCCTTATTTGAGAGCCCATGTTTCTTAGGAAATTCAAAGAGCACAGAGTTTTCCTCCAAAGCACGTTGTGCTATTTGTTCTGCCTTATGAATTCTTAAGTGATCTTTAAGAAGATCATCTTCATACATGACTTCCTGAGCAATATTTATTTACTCCCCATAAATATTTTTATTTTGCATGGCATTAGGTATTCTTTTTTCCATACCTTTCGCCACTTTTTCTGCCCATGCTTCTCCGATTCCATTTCGAGGAAGATGGTTAGAATCTTCAGTATTAGGCATAGCTGAAAATTTTATAAAATGTTAACAGTAATTACAACAAGTGTAGGTTGGGTTACTTTCTGTTGTTTTGGTGGTATTTCTTTTTAATTTGTTAAATGGTTTTGTCTGTTGCGCTTAAAGGTTTATCCGGCGTAAAAGTGATTCTTAAGCGAAAGAGATCTTTTAATTATCTTTTGTACTTTTAAATAGCTGACTGAAGATCTCTAAATTTTTAAGAAAAAATTAATGTATAATTGTCAAAGAGCATGGAAAAGAAAAGAAAAAAGAAAATAGAAAAATATAGCTAGTTTTTTTTGTCATTTTATTTGATTTTTTGTTAACCGGAGTTTATAATTCGCCTAATAAAGAAAATACAAGTGTTACACAGTAATACAGTGTTCTAAATGCAAAAAAGAAAAAAAATTGTTACTTTTGGTCCTGAGTAGTTGCTCCAACTGACTATTTTCCGTTCTAGTAGATAGAAAGTCTCAAATCATATTAGGAAACCCTTCCTAAATACAGAGAAAAATTACAAGGAAATCCGGAAATCTTGTGTAACTTGTGTTCGGTTTGTGGCTTATATTACTATTTCATACTATTGCATTATTTTTGATCAAAAAGTATTTCAGTCAGAATCTTTATTACTATTTATACTTAAAATATTTAGTAAATAAAGACCAATATCATTTAATAATTTTTTTCCCTGAAAAATTATTATTTTGGTTCTAGGCTACCTCCAGAAATAAATTTAGATACAAGTTTAGTCCATATGGCAATATATAGATATGATCTATCTACTCACTCTAAAAATTAATGGTGAGAAGACTTTATTAAAATGCCATGTGCATTAGAAATGGTATAGCTATATTGTTGGTTGAACAGCATGGATAAAAATGATCTCAATCAAGTATCTAAGAGACACAATAGAAAAAAAGAAAAGCAACTAGAATTTTATTTTAATTTTATTTACACAGTTTTAATTCGGAGATTATAAACTCAGTAAATAATTTTCATTTTAATGCAAAAATCCATGTTTCCATATAACTAAGAAACATCAGAAAAGTCCTGGGCATGCAAAATAAGACTTAATACCAAAGAAACACCGATGGAGAACTATCATGGATCGAATAACATACCGTAAAAGGTTATATTCGAATGTTAAATAGGTTGCTAGAGATTTATGTCAAATATGTAATTAATAGCAAGACCAATATTGCTTTATGATGACTTCAAATTGTCTTTTTGATTACAAACTTTATCCATTGTAGAAATTAATATAAAGAGACTATATACCAATGTGGAGATATATTAGTGTACTAGAGCTTTATCAAATTATAAATTTCAAGCACAATGGTGGATTAGTTTTATCAAAGTAGTCTATATGGTGAAATAACATGGCTATACCACTAGCCAAATAGTATGAACATAGAAAAATGGTCTCTAAATAATTGTATACAGTAAGAAAAAGAAAATAAATACAGCTATAATTTTTTTATTTTCTTGTTTTAATCAATTTTAATCGGAGATTATAGTCTTCCAATAAATAATCTCATCATTTTATACAAAAAAAAGAGCAGTAAAAAAATATATTTTTTGCTTTCTCTTTTTAAATTTTAGATAATTTTATTTTGTAATATAAGCAATTTTTGTTTGACATAGATATAATATTTTTAATAAACGAAAATTAATAAAAAGGTTTTTTTCAGCTTTTTAGTACGCATATATAAAAATACTTGTTGATGTTTTAGTAGCTATGGCTGTCGATAATGGAATCAGTATTAATAAACAATTACCACAGTTTCCAGATGGATCAACGTCTGGGCTTAACTCTCATTATGCTGATCAGTGGTCAATGGAAAATGTCGTTAAATGGTTGGAAGCGCATGGATGGGGATCAGTAGCGCCTCGTTTTGAATGTAAGTTGTTTATATTGTATAATAAAAAGTGAGTTAAAAATAAAAATTGAAAGTATTTGATTCTGGTAATACTTATATATATTTTTTAGCGCATAATATCCAAGGGCAATCATTCCTTGATTTAAGTATGAGCAAATTAACAGAAGTTTTTCCAAGGTCTGAATTAGCTTATAAAGAAAAGAGACGATTGTTGCATGGTATCCATAGTATTCAAGTATCTCATTCGCAACAATCACCCCCTTTAATTAATGTACAAGTAATAATAAAAAGGATAAAAAAAGTAAACAGGAATGAGTCTTTTTTATTTGTGAAAACTAACAATTTTATATGAATATTGATTATAGTATGATGAAAATACTATACCTTCACATTACCTTGATACATCTCGCAATAACAATGATACGAAAAATTTTAAAACTTCACCTATCTCAACAACATCTACTTCATCATATTCTTCAACACTTTTTACTCCTAATGCATTTACGCCAAAATCTCCATCAAATTCTCAGTTTCAAGAACAACAGAAAAAACATGATTCAGCTTCAGCCAATATAGCACCGTCATTAGAATCTGAGTATGCTAGAATTAGACCATTTATACCTGAACGTAAATCATCTAATCCTGAACAAATATCAAAAATTATGAAACAATTTAACGTTCCTCCTAGCTTACCTTTAGCAAGGGCAAGGCCAAACCCTATCATTTCTAGGCGCTCTAGCCGTGCTACTAATTTTCAATATTCATCCATAAATGGGACACGCCAAGCGAGTAATGATGGTAAAGATACTTGGAAGATATCTAGACGTCCTGTATTTACAAAACCTATTCAGGTAAGACAGAGCAGCGATATTAATAAACGATACAAATATATTGATAAAAAAGGTAATTAATTATAGAAATATTATTAGGAACTACCACAAGCCCAGACTGTAAAAGAACAACGTATTCAAGTTACCGTAGATTCAGACACATTTTTTAGTTTAACAGTGACAAATATAAATGACTCTACAACTTTAAAAGCATCTATTGTGAAAAAAGTTGGTATGCAACCAAACTCTTTAGATGAATTTCAATTCTTTCATGAAAATGGTGACAATTCAGGTAAATAAACAAAGGAAACACACACAAATATTTACATATACGTATATTTATAATACCATCTAAATATAATTATTTATATTTTATCTCCAGATTTGCCCTTGGATGATGATGAGTTACTTTATATTTGTAGTCATTCTGATAATTTAAAGCACCGTATATTGGTGAGAACACTACACTCAAATAATACAGAGAACTATATAGATCAAACAACATTATATACCCAAGAACCAGCTTCGCTGTGGGCGGTACCTCCTAATCCCATAAATACGTCTAATGCATCACCAACCTCACCTCTTCATTATAGTAATCAAGATAACATTCCATCTGCATCATTGTGGGCAGTTCCTCCACGTTCTTTAACTGATACCAATACTCATTCTATCAATCAACAAACTGTTGCTCAATTATGGGCAGTACCTCCTCGACCAACTGAAAATAAAAGCAAGGGTGTTAATAATACGACTAATTCATCTATAACACCTATTTCAGCACCATTATGGGCGGTACCACCTCGTTCTACTGATGGAAGTAACGACAGCAGCAACAACAAAAATACACCAATTTCAACACCTATAACTGCATCATTGTGGGCAGTCCCCCCTCAACCAACTAATTATAGTGATAATAATCAGAATAATATTGACAATGATTATAACAATAGTAGCAACGATAACATTTCATTTTCGGTTGAACCATCCTCTTCGGCAGCGTTGTGGGCTGTTCCTCCTCAACCTATTTACAATAGTTCACCGACATATACCAAAACACCTATCCCAGCATCATTGTGGGTAGTTCCTCCTCAACCCATCGAAACTAACTTAAAAGCAGTTAGCGATAACTCACAATCCAGTTCGGCATTATGGGCGATACCTCCAAAACAAATTCAGTCGTCTCCAATTTCGTCACAGCCAACTAAAGAATCAGCAGCATTATGGGCAATACCTCCAAAAAATACAGAAGAACGCTGTACAAATGATAATGTTTCTGCTGGATTATGGGCTGTGCCACCTAAAATATCACCATCTAATTCTTCTTCCACTACTAATGCAACTAATACTATAAAGCAATCATCAATTCCAACACCTCCACCATCATCATCTTTGTGGGACGATTCAACACAATTGAATTCTCATTATCAACAAAGTTACCAAAATAGTATAACTATCAATAACATTAATAATAAAAATTCATATATAGGCGGAGGAAATCCACTCAACTCTGACACACTACACATTAATCTGAAGGCCGTTAAATTAGAGGACCCGCCTGTCAATTTAAATTCACCATCACCTACATTATCCACTTCTACATTAAATTCATCACCATCATTAAAGCCTACTTTAGCCACTTCAGCGTCGACAGGAACAAAAAATCCAAAACAACGGCTGCAAATTCAAATACCTTCTGAACAACAACTTGAAACTTCTGAGCAGCCAAAATCGCCGCAGTATACATCTTCTAATTCATCATCTCCTATAACTACTATTCAAACATCAACGATACTTAGTACTGCAAATAATACGCCTTCATTGCGTACCCCTCAATCTTCAGAAAATGATTCACCTATCATATCATCACAGGATTTAACTGATGTTGAAGACAACAATTGGGCTGAAAGACCATCTATTGAAAAGTTATATAGAGATATTGATAAGTATTTGCCAGGGCATGATTTGGATAAAGAAATTACTTTAGAAACTGAAACCAACGGTAGTACTCCTTCTACTAACATTTCTGCAACAGCTCCATTGACTAGAAAACTACAAGGGCATAAAAAATCGGTTCGTGTAGTAGCAAAAGAAGCTCATCGTAACTGGCGCCAGGCGGTTAATGTAATAAGAGTTAATAACATATTAAGACGAAAGAGCACAAAGATGTGGGGGCATAAAGTACAACAAGTCAAGCCTGGAATGATCATTGCTAATGATAAAGATATCCAAACAATGTTACCAAATGGAAAACCAGGTATAATAATATCATTAACGATAAAGTAGTAAAAAAGTAGTAACAATATTAAATAATTCATTTTTTTTTAGCACCAACTAAATTACAATGGATGAGGGGTCAACTTATTGGTAAAGGATCTTACGGACGTGTATATCATGCATTGAATGTTGCAGCAGGTGAATGGATAGCTGTTAAGCAAGTGGACATTCCAACAACTACATCGGATCATCATAATAAACAGTTACATGAAACTGCTGATGCGCTTTATCGAGAAATATCATTATTAAAGGATTTAGAGCATGAAAATATTGTTCAGTATCTTGGCTATGATGTCGATGAAGAAGAAGGGTACATTAATATCTTTTTAGAATATGTACCAGGTGGAAGCATTCAAAGTTGTCTAAGTAAACAAGGGAAATTTGATGAAAGTTTGGTTAGCTTTTTAACACGGCAGATATTATTAGGGCTAGAATATTTACATGATCGTAACATTTTACATCGTGATATCAAGGCTGGGAATGTTCTTATAACACATACAGGTACTTGTAAGATTACGGATTTTGGTTTGTCCAAGTTATCTGGTCAAGATAAAGCCTATGACGCTCATGCAAATAATTCTGTAATGCGTGGTACTGTATTTTGGATGGCTCCTGAAGTTGTATCTGGAACTAATTATAATGCTAAAGTAGATATTTGGAGTTTGGGTTGTACTGTTATTGAAATGCTAACTGGGAAACATCCATGGCTAGATATGAATATGTTTGCTGCCCTTTATAGTGTAATGGATTGAGCACTATTAAAGAAATGCTTTTTAAAATTATAACTAATTTATTCATTTGTATTTTTATTTTTAGTTGGGTCGATTTGAAGCACCACCAATTCCTGAAGGAATAACTGAAAACGCTAAAGATTTCTTAGAACTATGTTTTAAAATGTAAAATTTTATAAAATGATATAATGTAATATATTGATACTAACACTTTTTTTTTTGCTTTATTAAAAATAGAAATCCTGAAGAGCGTCCTACGGCTGCTGATTTGTTAGTGCATTCATTTGTTGGTCAAAATCCATCATTTAAATTTAAAGAGCATATGAAAAGCTAAATATATAAATCATAACTTATTCCTTTTTGTCTAATCTTTTTTTGTTCTTTAACTACTATAAATAAATAATTCAACTCATATTTTGGCATTGTTTTACTCAATATATAAGTCTAAATTACTATAAGCTATTTACAATATAAACATATACCCATTTATTAACGATAACGTTTTAAATGCAGGCATTAATTAAGGCAGTCGTCTATATATATTTTTTTAAAAAAATTTACATCATGAGTATGAATACTATATACAAACAGTGATTAAATTGGTATATATCGCCAGATAAATAAAACATTAATTTGATTCATGGCTTCGTTTTTATTGGGTTCTATTCCGTTGAAATCTTCGAATATTTTACATGAAAAAGTAAGAAAGAGAGAAATCACTTCCATTGAATGGTTACATATGATTCAGTGGAGGCTCACGTTGAAAAATACAATTGTAGTAGAGGAACATTTTATCATATTATTTCATTTGACGAGAACACTATAGTGGTATTATTCATAAATATAATACATTTTGATGATTAAAATATATAAGAATAGATGGCTGTTCTAATTACTTGAAAGGTAGTGATCATATTTATACTATTATCAATCGCCACTTTTTTGTAAAATAGGTAAGCCTTTGTTAACTTAGGTTAATATCTGAGAATTGTAAAATGCGTCGTAAGAATCGAGTGCCGAATATACTGATGTATATATGTAGTTAAAATTCAAATACATTTCTGATAAACTTTTTAAATGATTGTTTACTATACTATAAATTAGGCTAACGATTAATTTAATAACTATCTTTTTGCCTATGGCTTTCTGCTTTAAATTTTTCAAAAGTTCTATTTTTAAACTAATATTTATATTCTCTATATCTTCAATGCCTTCATCATTGATATTATGTACATAATAGTTTTCAAGAATAAATTTGACTTTCAAGATAAACATTCATCAAACATCACATGAAAAAAATGCTGATCGACGAAGTCCTTTTTTAATACTTTATAGATTTTATGGGTTACTTTGTCTGGCTGTATTTTTCCAATGATCGAATTATCAAGAAGCATAATATTCGAGCGATAGTAATTGATCTATATCATGATCAATGCTTAAAATATTAACTTGTTTAAGGTAGTTAATACTATTTATGAAAGATATTACGTCCAAAAATATGTTTCACCCTATCAATAAACTATTTTTGGATTTTTTGTTAGTATCTATTTTTTAATGATTAGAATTAAGTGAAAACACGTGTAGTTTAAAAAGAATCATGAGTCACTACTGTCATTTTCAAAAATGGGAAGGTTTTAAAAATAATCATTTTATGATTTTTTTCGCTTAATATATTGTTATCAAGTCAGTAATAACTTTTTTTATTTGCTAGAAAATTATTATACTAAATTGAGCGCAATGAATATAAAAAATTAATATTAAATTTCATTCCAATAAAGTCTTTTATGTTAAAAAAAAGCACCACTTATATCATTAATAAAACATATATCCATGGTTACTTGATCGGTTGTATTTAAAAAAATGAAAAATAAAAACTATTGTGAAAATTGAACACTATGAACGTTTGTACACATTTCAATCAATGCACAAATATAATATTTCAAAATAATAACATTTATATATTTTCTAAAGAAGGCTGTTGGTCTATTATTTCTGAAACTAAACGTCGGTATAATCCCATGTTATGATATAAAGAGTGCTGATATTCCATGTCGTACCAATAGTTTATAGCAATTACCCCTTTATTCCCCTCTTGTAAAACTTGATGAAACCATAATGCAGGTAAATAAAGCATATCACCTTCCTCGACAACAATTGTGATTGGCTGCGCATGTTTAAACCGAGGATATGTTTCTTTTGAACTAGGATCCAGGGGATTAACAGGAACCCAAGGTACTTTTGAGTCATTTCCCAGTGGAACGATATCGAATCCACTTTTTTTTTTGGAAGGTTTATAAATGGCACTTGGATAGATTGATTCTATAAAGAAAAAAATATATGTTAGGTTATTATAATGTATATATACGTATATACATTATTTAAACTATTACCATGAAGACACATATATTCAATAGGAGGATATAATATAAAAGTTTTTTGTCCACGAATTACGGCATACAAGTTTTCATATGGGTCTTTGTGTAAAGAAGTAATACTTTTTTCATCACCAAACCAAAAATTTACAGCATCGGGCGATTTACCAAGTGCTTGCGAACACCAGTTTATTTCCGGGTCAACATCATTGATTAGTGGGCCATATTCCATTGGGAGATTACCGTTTTGTAATGAAATATAATAAGCGTTTTTATCGTTTTTATCGTTCAAGTGATTTAAAAAGTCTTTGAATGACATTTGTTCTTCATGTGGCAATACAAAGTAGTCTTTTTTTGTTACTGGATCATATGTTACTGCATCTGCATACCTAAGATATTTCAAGAGGTTAGGTGATCAAAGAAAATTATAATTATTTAATATTTGCTTACCCATTTGGTGTTACTAGAAAAAAAAAGCATAATCAATTGTATTTCAAATACATATCATATACATATATATACACTATATTATTTATATGTATAATTTACCTGCCACAGTAATCTTGCTATCATGCATTTTTTTACAAAGATATTCATCGGTCCACAAATCCTTTGCTGGCCAGTGATCAGTTGCACCTATAATTTTGATTTATTAGAACTGTGTAAGTTTGTAAGATTTACAACTTTACCTTTAATTAATGCTGGCCGATTGGGATGAATACATTTTTGAAGAAATTCAAGTGGTGAAGGTGGCGAATTAAAAATAGTTACATGAGTACCATTAACCTCTTTATTATTGTTTTTATTGTATATTTGTTTAATTTCAATAAATAATACAAGAAAAGTTAGAAACTATATAAATTAAGTAAAGATTATGAAATAATTTTACCTTGGTACTCTTTAACACATTTTATAAAGGCATTTTCAATGTTAATATCTGTCATAAGCGTTTTCTATTTTTTTTGCGATATTAAAGAGGGAGCTGCCTTGGACTTTTTTTTTTAAAAAAAAAAGGCGGCTTTCATATTCTCCACCAATTGTTTTATGAGCAAGTTGGCTCTATTTTGTAAGAAATTTTCATGGTTTTTTTTTTTTGAACACAAAAAAAGTAAATAAGTTCATTTTTTGTAAACTTACTTTTTATTCAAAAACTATCATATCAACTATATAATCTAATACCTGCCATTTTTGAATATTGTTCGTTTGATTATCTTATTTTGTTCACGAACACAGTTTATAATAATTGTTTTTGTTGATCTCACTAATTACTTAGCAACAAGTAAATTTGAATTACTTTAAGTGCATTAATATTGCTTTTACCATTTCAGTATTTTCTAACTATTATCATTATAATTATTTATAAAAAAAAGTGTATGAGAAATGCTTTTTGTGGATTTATCATAGCGTATTCCTAGCAATTTCCTATAATTATGTATTATTTATTATTGTTGTAAAGGATAAAGGAATAATTCTAAAACGTATATATGAAATGAAATTTAAACCTATTTTGTTAATATTATTACAGTGTTGAAGCAAACATCATAGTTGCAGCGGCACCGGCGGCAGCACCACTATCACCGGCATTATCATTACTACTACCAGCACCATTATTTGTACCATTAGAGCTTCCATTCAATCCACGGAAATAGTCGTCATCGTCATCGGCAAGATGAGGGCGACGTTGATGAAGGTTGTGTCCTTCACGAGATGAATTTGCATGGACAACATCTAAAGGATGGGATCTACTTTCTAAAGTATCCAATGTAGGCTGTATTGGGAAGGTATAATCGACTTCAAGCCTAATTAATTCATCTTTAAGTTCAAACATAAAATTATTATGTCGGATTGTTCTGCCACCAGCATCCTGCCAGTTTTCAGTATGACAGAAATAAAAACTAAGATTAATTTTATTCTGATTTTCAAAGGCGGATACTGTAACAGAAACACAATTGGGTGTATACATCTTAGGAAATTGGTTGCACCAGTCAAACATATGTTCTCTTAATTGATGAATTTTCCAAGTAGGCGTACGGAAGCCAATATTGATTGCTGAAATAAATAAATAAATATATATAAATAAATATGAATATTAATATATATATATATATATATATACATATATATATGGACTTACTAACGGTTTCGCCCATAGGACCAGCTCTTCTTACATTAATGATGTAGGCGGCGGATAAAACAGCATTTTTACAATACACAATAGACCCATCCCATTTTCTAAATATATATAAATATAATGGTACCAGAGATTATTATAAACAAGAACATAAAAATAAAATGAAGCAAAATATAATTACCTAAATGTAGTAACCAATAATCCAACATTGTCAACAATATAATTATCTTGACCAATAAATACCCGATCGCCAGCATCGTATGGGTGCTAAAATAAATAAAGTGTATACATCAATATATGCATCTATCTGTATTGATTTTTATAGATAACTTACTGTGACAAAAACAAAAATAATAGAATCAAAAGCTTCTTTGGCATTAGTACCAAATATAAAACTTGCAGCAATGAAAGCACTCCATAAAGGCATTAACTGGGTACTAATATCAGAACCAATAACAATAACACAAACAATGATGATAAAGATTACTGTAAAAATAATAAGTAGAGTAGTATCCATTTTGCCAGTCGCTTGAGATAAATCACGCATAGATCGAGCTAAATTCTTTCTTTCACGATAGATACGAATACATCCAGAACGTAATTCTCTTTTACTAATATCGCCATTACCATCAACATCAAATAATCTGAAAGCTGCAATAGCTTCTTCTTGGGTACGGAAATAAGGATATAAATCGGATTCAACCATATAATCACGTGCCGGGTCAGGACCCATTAAATTATGATATATGCGTTTTGCTAAAGACTTCGCTTGTTGAGAAGTACTTTGTTGACCACCCATAGGTGTATTGTGCTTAATTCTTCTATAACCTCCTTTAATTAATTTACCTGGTATAGCTGAGGTTGAATTTAAAAAGGTAGTGTCCCTTGATATCAAATGAGGTCTTCTACCTGAGTTTGGCGTAGGTTGATCAATAGAACTACGATAGTCTTCCATACTATTAGTAGATCGATGATGTTCTAAATGTGGTCGAACTGAATTAGAGTCTACTGAATCTTGACTATTTTGACGACTATTAGCACGTTTTATTTTTTTACCAAATCCGAAACGATGTTTAGGTAATGGTGTAGCATCTGCTGTTGTATTGGTATCTTCTCTTTTTAAAGTCATTTCTGATTGGTAATCGGCAGGATTATTTACTTTTTCATTTTGGTTTTCTAGAGGAGGAATGGCAATCAATGTATCAACATTTTGGCTTGGGAAATGAACATTATTATTAGTAGTAGAATTTGTATCTTCCTGATTATTATTGTTATTATTCATGATAGATGTAGGTTGCTTTGATGATGGTTTTTTGGTGCCTTCATCTAAAGATTGCGATCTACTTGTTGCGCTTTTTGTTTTTCGCTTGATTTTACCAAGTAAAAATTCCTGTGGTGCTTTTCTTTTAACTCTTTTCAATTTATCCAGCACTTTTAATGCTTTGTCATTGTCCACAATACGTGTACCATATGCTTTCCTAAAATATACAAAAATAAACAAATATATAAATAAATAAATAAATAACATATTGTTTTTAAGTTTTTTTTTTTTTTGTTTACTTGTGAAAAGAAGTAACTAATAAAATGAAAAAAATAAAATAAAGTTTTTTGAGTTACGTTAGACAAGTTATCTTAAATAGGAAGTGATAGACTATTTTTTTTTTTCATTATTATTTGTATTTACCAATTAATTGCAAAAAGAATTTTTCAACAAATAGAAATATTGCAGCAATGAAAAGACATTTAAATATTTTATCAAATATATTAACATAGGAAGGATGGCTGACACCTTGAGGTATATGTACTTGATTACTAATAAATGCCCAAGATCCCCATGCCCAAGCTGTAATGATAACTAATTTAATATATGATCTTAAAGCCATAAAATACTAAATTGTAAAAAGTATTTATTAATGGTTCTTTTTCTATTCAATATATATATATATATATATACTTACTGATAGGCGCATCCTTAGTACTTCAGTATGTTGGGGCCGGAGAAATCCAACAAATTTCTTAATAAGCCATGGGACAAGTTCTACAAAAATTTGGGAAAGAAAACCGATACACCACATGAAAGCCAAAAAAGTAAACCATAATTGTAAATTATACGATACTGTTCCACTATCATTATCAATATGTACCATGAATAAAGCTACATCAACAGCAATTAAACAGAGAGCAAATATAAAAATAAGAGTCCATGCAATATAAGTCGCATTTTTTGATAAACATGATAAACAAATAAATAAACTTTTTCTATGCTTCCCCTTTTTAAAATCATCATCCTCTTCAGCATCATCTCTACCGGCCCAATCAAAATTATCTCGTTTCATAGCTATTGGATCATCGTCTATAATTGTATTGGCTATTGTTTCAGTTTCTAATATATTAATATCAGGGGCATCAACGAGGGCTGGCCCTGCTAGAGAAGATAAAGGTACTGATGCCGTTAATCCATCTTCTAATATAATTTCGTCATCTGTTGTATTAAATGCACTGTTGGTTTGTTCTTGTTCTGAATATTCTTCAGGTTCAGGTACTTCTGTTGTTGTAATATCATCATCCTGCTTTTTCTTAGTATCTTCTTCTTCAGAATAAGTGATTTTTTCTTTTTCGCTCATACTATATTATTATGTTATAAAGTAATATATTTGAGGAATAAAAAAAAGCAATTTTAATAATAAAAACAAAAAGAAAAAACGAGTTTTTTTAAAAAAAATTTTTTAGAAAATCGAAATTATAGAAATTAGCCCTGTTGAGTTTCAATAAGTCAATTACTTAATTTGGCTTAGTTTAAATTTTCTGTTGATAAAAAAAAAAAAAACAATCAAACATCAATAGTATATATTAATGATAATAAACGTTACATAATTGTTTTTGGCTTAAAATCAATAATAGTATTCTTTATTAAAATTTCCATAAAACCTGTAACTAAAAAAAAAGGACATCTTTTTTTTAAAAAAAAAAGATATCGGAGATCGACAAAATATATTGCTCTAACTTTCTTGTAAACTAGTCTATTCCATAATTGGAAAATCAATACTCTTTATTAATTTAGTATTTTATAAAATTGTTTAAAAAGATTCTATATACATATAAAAAATTTACAGTAGAGTAATTAACCACAGACCACTTTATTTCTTTTACTAGTTGACTATATTTCCTAAAAAAGCGTCAATGAGAAACGATTAAGGATATAATTTTTTTAATGGATAATTCTCATGAATAATATTGGGAAAATAAATAATAAATAAATAAATACACATCTATAATAAGAAATCTAACTAAACGCCTTATCCAATAATATGTTTTTTATATGTTCAAGTTACTTGGGTGTTATTATATTTCGATCTCATTTATAAAATCGACACTAAAACTTTAAATTATGCATTATTTCTCATATAAAGAATATTCAGAAAGCCATAATAAACTTTCCCTGGGTACTATTCGCGGCGAAATTAAATTAATTATTGCACCGCTTTTATTATTTTTCATTATTTCATAACGAATAGATATGACAGATGAGGCAAGTACTTCAATGAAAATGAGAATAAAGAAAGGGGAACAAACATCAGATTGTAAAATACCATATCACGATAAGTAAAGGGCACTACTTGGTAAAAATGTCCTACTCGTTTTATTTTGTTTTTTTTTTACATTCTGCACACTTTCACGCATTCAACTATCTTGTAGCATTTTTTTTTTTGTTTTGTTTATTAACATGAAGAAATTGCTTATTGGGGAATTAATTAATAAATAAAGCAATCCCTAACCATTTTCTTAGTAAAAGTCGAAAATTCCATGCCCATGTTCTTCAACCAATGGTATAACCATATCATTACTAATATACATACTATCTAGTAAAGCCATCTCATCATTGTTCTTTAGATTGAGGCACAGGTAGATCTATCAGGTTTATATATCTGAATGTACACTTATGGAGGAAGCAATTTGGAACCTGAGCAATAATATTTCGGGGTAAGAAACCATGATGTGATATTGGTCTTCTTTATCTAGGTTACATACTTGGCATATAGCGAAAGCTATGTTGTACATCCTTTATGTAACTATTCTTTGACGGTAGAGTACCTTGACTACTGGTGCATGTTATTATATTTTTTTGGCTTTCGATCTTTTCATAGGCTTTCAAAATCATTCCCAACGATTTTTTTATACGAAAACACGGATCAGAATTAGAAATTTTGTGTATTTGAGTCTCTTTTATTATTTCATGAATATAATATAGATATCTATTTTGTAGACTCTGTTTATATAGACTATTACCCGTTCTTTTATGATAATATCCAATCATATAACCGGTGCTTTTCTTTATTGTCGAGATCAGAGTTATACCTTATCTTTCAATTTGCTATTTCATTCGGAAACACAATCTATTCCCGCGGAAATAGATTCCAGTCGATTTTCATCTTTAGTTTTGATAACTTTGTTTTTCGCCGTTTATAAATAATACCGATACGCTTCAATGCTTCTTCATGTTCTACAAAAATATAGCGTTCGTGTTGACCAAAATCAAATTTCAACTACCAGATAAGGTAATTCAACATAAAATTTTTTAACGATTTTTCATTTCCCTTCCACTTTCTTTAAAAACAATACTTATCCAGTGATAAAAAATTATGTTTAAATTTTGTTTATATTGTTTTTGGTGTAAATGACTGGTTAAAAAAAGATCTCTGGAAAGATAAAAAAAAGCAATTTTTTTCCTTTTATTACTTATTTTTTAGCTTAGGTGTAGTAGTAGTATTATTTAACTTTCTTCCATCTCTAACGATACGTTTGGAATATTTTCTCGCAATATTGGCAGTAAATATAATAATTTTAAAAAAAAATAAGACTTGAAAGAAAAAAGTAAAAAAATATATTTTTTATTACTATATTTAGTAATAAGCTAATCATAAATTACGGTTAATGGTTATTGCAAATTAAAGATTCACTTTTTTTATTTCATTGGAAAAAATGATATCTGTAAGATGGCTTATTAAAAAAAACAATGATTATATATGGGTATATAAATAAAAGGGTATTCATGCCCGTATTAATTGCAAAGGAATTTATACGTCGTCTTAGAGTGTATCCTTTGTAATATTGCGTGGAATAGGGATTTGAACTTAGAAATTAAAATTTACAGCTTGGAAAAATTAACTATCAATAGTGAAGAATGGCCAAGTGTTTTTATGAGATGGAGTGATATCACTGATTAAGATAATGGGGGTAGTCATGAAGGTAATATTGGTACCGATTATCTTTTGATTTTAATGATTTTATTAATTTCTATGTTGCATATCCACTATTTCTACAAGTTTTCATACTAATTCAGTTATCCTCTTTCTCTTCGTAAGTTGGCATATAAAAAACATATAAAGGATTATTATGTAAACAAGGGCTAATATATATATATATATATATATCATGATTATTATTATTATTTTCTACAGCATTCGATTTTATTACTTATTCATAACAGCAACTTCATAAGCACACTCTACAACAGCAGTGGACTCACCATAACAATACACCATCTTCCCTTTCTTATATCAACTCAATTATTTAATCTAATAATACTATTATAATTACATATAGTATAATTTTATACCTCCTAACTTTACTCTCTCACATAATTATGAAATCAATGTCACTACATTATTTCCCAATAGATTGTAAAAAAAACGATTATCCTTATGCATTTGTAAGTATAGCCAGCACCTTTATTAATTTTTTTATTTTATGAAAATCTTATCGCTTTATGAATTTCATGCTTCAACACGTATAAGGTAATTATAAACTTGATTGTCTGCACAGCTAATACCAATGAAGGGCATTCAGCCGATGTAGCTTTTCATTATTGCCAATATTATAAATCTTAGTATCATCCTCAAAAGATTTCACAATGAACACTATATTGCTTTTGTTTATACTCAATTTGATGTTCACATTATTTTCATCTTCTGGATTTATTATAACGATTGTTTCCTTGTTATTTAAATGCTCTACCGAAGGATCTACAAAGTCATCAAAACCTTTGATACCATAACAATTTGCAGCTTCAATATTGATATTACCAATTTATACTTCAAATAATTCATTCATTTCCCTTGCTGTGTAGTTAATGTCTATTATGTTGTTGAATTAGTTTATATAAGAACATATGCCCTATAGTAGTTTTATAAAAAAAAGGGCCATTTTTATTGATTCAATTTGTATATATATATATTAGCTGTGTTTTAATTTCGTAAATTTCAGAACTCCTATGGTATTTAACGGTGACAGTGAAAATTTTTTGTTTTGAATATTAAAAAAAGGGATTAATATTTTTAATGAGACGCCTTTTATATCTCTTTATACTTTTTAGATATAATAAAAATAATTTCTTTTTTTTTTTTGTTTTGTATAAATATTATTAAATTTAATGTTTCGTCCTAATACAGGTGTTGATTTAAATGATTTCCCAGTACTTGGTACACCAGCATCTTCAAATAGAACCAATTTAACACCTTTATCGCCATCATCTAATGCATATCCAAATACTACAAATGTAAATTCAAATACTAGAATTAGCTATGCTTCAACAGCAGGTAATGATGTAGTAACAATCATTCATTTAATTTTATATATATTATTTTTCAATATTTCATTTTCATTTCATCATTATTATCAATATAGTAATCTATTTTGTTTATTTTCTATTCTCCTTTTTTAATAATAGGAACTCCTTTTAATAACGGGCCATTTAGCCAACAAAATGGTATATATCAACCGGATCCATTATCTACTTCTCCTGCTGTTAGACCAGGTGGAAATGGAGGAAATAATGGTACTCTTAATCAAAGAACTTTTTCAATGGACGATTTCCCAGCTTTAAATAGTAATGACAATGGATTTATAAAACAACCTTCCACATCTCAGCAACAACAACAATCAACATCAATACAACCACAGCAATCGCAACAGCAACGTGAATCATGGGGTAATGAATTTAGTGCCGATAACTCAAATTTATCAAGTAGCATACCTTCAATCAATGGTAAAATACACAAAGAATAAAGTTAAATTATGTGAACTAAAAAAATCACTATTCTCTATTGATCAACTAATGTTTTATAATCATATCTTTTACATATCTATTTTAGGATCAACGAAACAATTTAAAAATGAAGAGATACCATCGCAATGGGCACAAGGACGAGCCGATGTAGGACAGTTACAGCGAAGGGAAAATGAACCGGATAATGTATCAGCATCAATGTGGTCAGAAAATTCAAATAATATCAATAAAAATCCTACCACTACTACCTCTACCACTACTACCTCTACTAATAACAATAGCAGTAATGAAAATAATATCCAATCAAAAAGTACCGATCCATACGGATTACTAGGTTTACTAGGTGTAATTCGCATGACCGATCCAGATAGAAGTATGCTAGCTCTCGGTAGTGATTTAACAACTCTTGGGTTAGATTTAAATACAGCAGAGTAAGTTCAAAATAAATTTTTATAGCATTATTTTTTTAAGAAAAACAAAAGAGAGATTGGCATTATATGTATATTAAAACAAATTTTTATAGTTCCATTTATTCAACATTTATTTCACCATGGTCAGACACCCAAACACCCCAAGGATTACATGTAGAGCCAGGATTTTATTTACCACCATGCTATCGTCAAGTTCAAGCAATACCTGCTGCTCATCAACGTATGCGTACATTTTCAGATGAGATTTTATTCTATGTATTTTATTGTATGCCAAAGGATATTGTTCAAGAAGCTGCTGCTCAAGAATTGTAAGCAATATATATGTTTATCTGTGTTTATGCATCGATTTTTATAGTATAGATAGTTTGTTAAAGTTTCTTATTTCTCTTATATATATATATACAACAGATATGCAAGAAATTGGCGATATCATAAAGAATTAGGGTTATGGTTAACGAAGGAAACGGATGAAAATGGTAGACCCGTTCAAGCATTCCGACGTACTTCGGCTAACGGTGTAGATCGTGGTGTATATGTATTTTTTGATCCAACAACTTGGCAAAAAGTAAAAAGAGAATGGACGTTATCTTGGGATAGTATTGAAGAAAGATATCAACAACAGGCAAATTTCACATCATCTAATCCATCACAGCAACCTTTGTCCAATCCTCCTCCTCCAGGTTCGTCTATGCCAAATAGAGGTGTAATGATATGATTTTTTTAAAAAATAAATAAATATTATATACTATTTTTATAAAAATATTTATGTCTATCATTGATCTAAAGGGCAATAACTAAATAAATAATAAGTAATAAAGAGTTTGATACTCTAAGGATATTTTTGTTTTATATGTATATTATTTATTAAATATATGTTTAAAAATAATTAAAATGAAATAGAAACACTATTATAAATAATATTAAAAAAAAAATACGTTTTTATATATATTCTATTTAAGCAGATGCATTTTTACGGCCACGAGGACGATGAGTTTCTTTAACAGCAGCAACATTGACACCAGCAATGTTTTCAAAGTTCAAAGAATTAAGTAATTCCTATTGTGTATTTATAACAAATAGTAAAGTTAATATAAAAATGCGAGTGGAATCTTGACACCGAAAAGTAGCGTAAACGCTTCTTTTATTAAAGTATGGCCATCGAAAGATCCACCGCAAACAGAAAGAAAAAAAAAAGGGTAAAAAAAGTAGTAGGTAATACTAATACTTGGTATTATAAAAACACCAAAATAAAGCATAGCTATTTTTTTTGTACCAATTTTGCTTTTTTCCTTCTGATATGCGACCCAAACTTTTTCATATTTATTTATTATATTCAATATAAATATATATATTTATTCTTACCTTTGTATCAGCATCGATTTCAATGTTGGAAGTATCCAATGCGGAAAATTCAGGAACATAGTTATCACGACGCTCACGTTCTTCTTCTTGTAACTTGAAAGAAATACCACGAACAGGACCTCTTGAAATACGACGCATTAAATGAGTAGTGAAACCAGCAATCTTATTTCGAAGACGCTTGGAAGTAATAATAGCTACTTCATCACAGATTTTTTTATTAGTCTGAAAATCTACAGTGAGGCGAGGGTAATATTTTTCGATTAATACACGAGAAGCTTTTTTAACAGTCTTAGTTCTAACACGACCCTATATATATTAATGATAATAGATTAATAAATCTTTTAGTATCATTCATCCATCCATTCGTTTTAATAAAAGACCATTAATCTGTTCATCTAATTGTTGTTAAGATTATTACCATTGTTTTATTTAATCTTTATATGTTATATAAAATTCAAAGAAGAGTATGAGAGAAAAAAAAGCAACTTAAATTTTTTAAAATTTTCAATCCGAGCCGGTACGTAAATTACAATTTTTTTTTAATTTAATTTTTTTTTCCCTTTTACTTTTTTTTTTGGATCCTTTCTTACTTTTTACACAATGAATATACATAATTTAGATTATCTTCAGCCACTCGAAGAATTAAATTATAAAATTCCAACCGAAACACCTGATGATGTAATAAAAGATGAGAATAAAAGATATCTCAAACGAATTAAACAATTAGAGGAACGTGCTCTTAATGCTGAAAATGGGTACAAGGAACTGTATGCCTTAAAGTACACAGTAGCCGAAGAGGAATTGAAGGAACTAAAAATAATCGCTACAGAGCGTTTGACCTCTTCAAATAGAGAGATGGAAAAATTATTACAATTAATCAACTCATATGACTTACGAATTGCTTATTTAAAAGAAGAGTTAAAAAATACAAATAATGCACTGTTATCACATTTGCCGGCAAAGGTTAATAAAGGAAGCATAACGTATGAATCGATAGATATGTGGAAAGAAAAATGTGAAAATATACAAAAAGAAAGTGAAATACAACAAATGAAAGGTAAAATTAGAAAAAAAAAAACAAATAGTTATGTAGTATATGAATGTATAACTAATTAATTGTAGCTATTACATAGTGAATGAAATGCGACAAAAAGTAAAAAAAATGAAATTAGCGCATTTGACCTTATTCTATCAGGATACGAACCAGTTAAAAATATTAAAACAAGGAAGAACGGACCAGGATGAGGATTATTATATATGTCAACAAAGTGGTCGGTATGGAACCTTGAAATTTAAGTTAACCTTTTTTAAAACCAATGATCAGCTAAAGGTTAACTACCAGCCATTATTTGACCCAGAGCTAGATAAAACCACAGTTGAAAAATTACCAATTTATATAAAAGAAGAGATCGATTTTAAACAATCAGATGCTGTTTCTTTTTTTTGGAAAATGCTAACTATTATCAATCGGAAAGAAAATAATAATATCGATATATAGGTTATATAAATTCTTTTATTCCTCTTAAAGAAGGTCAAATTTTTGCATATGTACTTATAATTAGTCATGTATATATATAATACTTATTCCATTTCATCATTATATTAAATAAATAAATGCATAATTGATTTTTGATGATACTTTTTTTCTCATAGTTTTAACATTAAATATCGTGTATAAACAAATTTTTATTGTTAAATATATTTAACTAAATATTATAACCTTTTATTTTTAAAAATAGCATGTACGTAATTATTTTATTACATGTTTTTAAATTACAAAGCTATCAGCAAAATACACAATATTAATTCTTATTACGAAGAAAATGATCAGTTTATTACTATTTATGGTCAAAAAAAGAGTAATGATGAAATTATTTATACCCCGAGTTCGTTATAAATTTTAAAATTTGCTCCTTTATCATTTTTTTTCTCTTTATTTACTTTATAAGAATTTAATAAAATGGTCCAAGAAAACTTTTTGGCTTTTGCAGGTTTACAGCCCTTCAATCGTGATGATCCAGCAACTCATTTACAAAATTTTTCTTATGAGCCAAGGCCTCTAGAGGAAGATGAAGTAGAAATTTCTATTTCAGCTTGTGGAATGTAAGAATAAAAAAATGAAAAAATAAAATAGCCAGCATATTAATATATACTAATAATTTATATTTGTGTTTAATTTATTTTATATTGTTTAGTTGTGGTTCAGATATTCATCAGTTGACCAATGTATAAAATTCTTATATATACTTATATACATTTATATAATATTTTTACTAAAGCGTATCTTTCGTTTTATTTTTAGGGGTGGCAACGTGCTAATTATCCCATAGTTCCTGGACATGAATTTATTGGTCGTGTTACTGCCCTAGGGGAAAAGGTTACTAATTTATTATTGAATGACCGTGTTGGTGTTTCTCCAGTTTGTCGATCCTGTAACTCTTGTACTCTGTGTACTAGTGCAAAAGGTCAATATTGTAGTCAAAAAGTAACAACTTATAATGGTTTTTATAAAGGCGTCAAGACCTATGGGGTAAATAGTGAAAATATATTATATTAAATTAAAATGGAACATTAACTATCAATGTTTAATAATTAGGGATATTCAAATAAAATAAGAGTCCAAGCTGACTGGGCCATTAAAATTCCTGATAATATATCTGATGAAGAAGGTGCTCCATTGTAAGTGGTTTTTATATCATATATATGTATATTGGTATAAACACAAGTGTTGTTTTATTTATTTTTATTGTTGAAATATTTTTTCTATTTAATTAGATTATGTGCCGGCATTACAACGTATGTATTTTTTTAATATTAGGTCAAAAATATACAATATTAAAAATGATATTAACCAAAAATATAATTAATAGATTTACACCTTTTAAACTCTTAAATATCGGAGCTCAAACAAGTGTAGGAGTGATTGGCATAGGAGGATTGGGGCACTTGGCTGTAAGCATATATATATATATATATATATTCGTATAACCCAAATTATATCATTTGTGTTTATTAAAATGTAATTTATTTTATTTTAGATCCAATGGGGTAGAGCTAAAGAATGCCATAAAATTGTAGCTATATCAAGCACTAATAAGAAAATGGACGAAGCAAAAAAATTAGGTGCTACCGATTTTATTAGTTTATCGGATGGATTACCAACTCAATCTATTGTAGACGTATTATTTGTCTGCGGATCAGGCCCTAATACTAATTGGGGTGAGTTAATGAGCTTGGTTCATATTGGTGGTCATGTTGTCGTATTGGATATTCCTGAAAAACCTATCTCTATTCCTCCACCTGCATTAATTTATCGTCAATTGAGTTTAGTAGGTAGTTTTGTTGGTTCTAATAGCGATCTTCATGATATGTTAGCTTTGGCCAGTGAAAAAAATGTAAGACCGTGGATTGAAAAAGTTGAGAATAATTTGACAAGTTTAAATCAAGCAATTTTGAAATTGATGGATGGTAAAGCTCACTATCGGTTGGTAATCTGTGGCAATCATGGAGAATAAAATGGCTGGTGTTAAAAAAAATTTAAGAGGAATTTTTTTCCTTTGTTTTTTTTTTTTTTCTTCCTTTTTTTGTAAACTTTCTATTTTTCTTATTCATATCTTTATTATATATAATTTAAAATTTAAATGTGTATATAATTTTATATACATATCTAGATGAAAAATAAAATGAATTTTCTTTTATAAATTTTAAAAATATAAATATAAATAGCAAAGATTATAATAAAAACATTAAAATGAATGAAAATAATAATAATTCTTCGCCTGAAACGACCACATATTCACCTATTCAACATTTTTTTCCACCACTTTTAACTACAAACAATGCCATAACAATTCAATCAGATACTATCATGATAGATGATACTAATTCAACTTCATCTATATATTCTCCAGCAAATACCTCAACATCAAATAGTCTTTCATGTTCATTATCACCTATTATAAACAACAATAATACAAATAATAGCAGTAGTGACAACTATATTAACAATTATAATACTAACAATAATAATAATAACAGCAGTAGTAACAATAATGATACAGATAGTTATTTATGGAATAATGTTGATACATTAAATTTACCAGAGCATTCACCACCTACTACTTCATCGTGGACAACACCCCATGGACCTCCTTTAACAGCTACTTTTCCAACAGATACACCATCTAATGTAAATATCAAAAAAGAAGATAATAATGAAAATAATGATAATGATAACAAAAAAGCATCAAATGATACAGTATTTAATATTTCATGGGGAGGTGGACAAGATAAACCACCTGCAGAATTAATTCAATCAGAAGATACATACCCATTGCCTACTCAACCAACAAAACCATTACCTAAACCACGTGGCATAAGGCGGCTACCTGAACCTGAGGATGGTGCTTTAGATGAAGATACATTAAAGAGAAGAAAAAATACGCATGCTGCAAGAAAATCTAGATTAAAAAAATTATTACATATTGAACATTTGGAGCAACAGATACATCAACTACAAACTGAAAATGCTAAATTAGTATTAAATAATGCAGTATTGGAATCGGATAAAAAGAGTTTTTTAGCTAAAGAAATTGAATATAAAAAAAGGATTAAATATTTAGAAGATATTGTTAGATTAAGTTGTGATCATGCTATTATTGATTCTTCTTCTCTTGAACATTTACCTTCCAATAAAAGTGTTTAATTATATATATATATATATATTTATATTCATATAAAAATGAAATGTATATATCTTTTAAACTATAATTATATCGGTAGTTCAACAATCCTCTAGTGGAATTTTACCCCGAAGTAAAGAACTGAGTCCTACTGCACATCTATGGCGCTGATGGCAAACCTTGTATAATCGAGTAAATTTATTAATAAAATAAAATAAAATAATCTTGTAAAATAAAAATTTAAAAAAAAACTATAAACTAATATAAAATAATAAAATGCATACTTTTGTAATAATAATAATAATAATAAATATACATCATCATAAGAGGAGAAGAAAAGCAAATGCATAAATAAGTCACGAAGAAAATCAAAGATATAAAGAGAAAAAAGAAAGGAAAAAAGATTATCATTTATAGAAATTAATAATTATATATGTGTGAAAATAATATATGTTGTCTTTTCACATAGTTTTTCACATTTAGCAAAGCGGAAATATCAGTAATAGGAACGAGTCAAGTAGCAAGATAATAAACCAGAAGCAGACAACAGAAAGATCACTTGGTGATTTTTTTTTCTTTTTCATCTCATGATTATTAAAACTAAAGAAGAAAGAAGAAAGAAGAAAGAAAGAAAGAGAGAGAGAGAGAGAGAGAGAGAGAGAGAAAACTAAAACTGATATTTATATTTTATGTTTTTAAATTGAGAACTCGAGATGAATATATACATATGTATCAATTAAGTTAATAAAATACTGTCATCTGATTAAAAATAAAAACTTTGAAAGATTAAATACACTGCACTTTGTTTTCTTATTAAAATATATTTTTAGACACTCTAAGTAGATACTATTCTCGTGTCACACACGAAGGATATTATTCAAATCGTCTATTTTGCAATTCTAGTGCTATTACTAAAGAGGCTGCATCAGTTACTCTCTGGTTACGTCGATTCAATGAGCAAGGTAAGAATTTGAGAAGTTTTCGAGAAATTTATGACTCTCCATCACAATCACTTTGGCATTTATTTGATATAATTATAGCTAAAGGCTATGAAGAAATAATACAGTTTTAAGTATTTATATAAAAACGTATAGTACTAGTATATTCTTAATAAATATGTATACATATACATTTACATATATATATATATTAAATAATAAATACAGTAAAAATATCATCTTTTATATATTTTTAATCCCTTTTCTTTTTTTTTTCCTTTTCTTATAAAAAAAAATATATATATGTTATTATTCAATTATTTATATGGGATTCATCGTGTAGATAATATAATGTATATATATAACTATTGATCTGATAAATCTTTTTACTAATTAATAATATACTTTGTAGCTGAATTTTAGGTCATTGGCTAAAAAAAATATCTAAATATAGTTAATATCAATTGCTTTAAAAATAAATAAATAAATTTGGTACATATCATTGGCAGAAATTAACTGAGTTTCTCCCTTTTCAATTTTTTTTATTTTAGAAACATCTTTGTTTTTTTTCCTTACCTTTTCTTCTTTTATTAGAATCCTTTCCCTTCCCTTCCCTTTCCTTTTT
>MU612166.1:2443-28716 GCA_025201675.1 Cunninghamella echinulata
AAAGCTGCTGCTTTTTAAAAAAAAAAAAAAAAAGCCGTTGTCTATACATTTGTATTCACTAAACATACTTAAACCCTTAAATCAAAAAATCATTAAAGTTTTTTTTTTTTTTAGATAACCCACTTTATTATACTTTTGGTACCTAATATTAGATTAACTAATTGATTCGCCGATGAATAATTTTCAACATTTTTTTAAATATAAGGGGAGAGAAGCCTCGGTTTTATTTACAGCTTTTTTTTGCATTAAATATTTTTACTATTACTTATTTTTATACACTGTATCAATGGTTTAATGAGACTACCGCCCCACGTGATCTGAGTTTATTTATCTATTAATCACTTTTATCAAAATAATAATCATATATATAATAATTATATATTTATAGCCATTTATTTATATATATATAATTGTTGTATTATTATTTTATAATTTATTATAAATCTTACTCTTCAAACATGGCAATTTTACATGCTTTCCTATAACAAAAGTAAAAAATAATAATGTTACTCAGCACCAATCATATCCAATTCTTTATTTCGGTTATTAAACCCTACTTTTATCATATAAATGAACACTTATATATAAACTCCTTTTGTAATTTATATGACAAGTTATAGAAGCTCAGTTTAGATCTACTGGACTTCTTTTTTAAAGATGTGATTTTAAAATGAAAACGATTTTCATATAACCTTTTTCCTCTTTACTTTTGCTTCTTTTCATTACTTTTTTCGGTTTTTTTTTTTAATCACTTTAGTATATTTTTACAATTATAATCAATTACTATAAATGACCCATGAAATTAAATAAGAAATAGAAGTTGGAAAAAAGTTTTTTTTCAAGTGTTTTCATTGGTCTTTTTTTATTTAACCATATATAAAAAAAAATTTTTTTGTTTCGATTATTGAACTCCGCGAGTGAAAGAGAGTGCAAAATACTAATAATATAAAAAAAAAATAAATTTCTTTTTGACTGTCTCTTCTTTTTCTTATATATATTTTTTTTCTTTTATTTTCCTCGGTAGAAAGCGAAAAAAAAGTAAGTAATATACTTTTTTTTTATTTATATAATTTTTTGTTACGACGATAATACTTTTTTTCGACAAAATACAACGATTCCTTTATTTTTTTCTTTTTATTACCCACTTTTAAAAATATTTTAATATGCGAAAGTTGGGTTTTTATATTCTTCCTGTCATTTTTTTATTATGATATTTTTTTTGTATCTGTGTTTGTTTATTATTATTTTTTTTTTCCACACTCTTCTGAAAGTCAGTTAATATCACCGCCTTTACCCTTTTTTATATAAACCCTACTTTTTTTTTTTTTATATTATATATGGAAATAGGACAAAAAAAAAGTTTAAAAAGGGTATTGAATATTTATATACTATTCTTCATTTTTACTATTATTTATTATTGAAAGAAAAAGAAAAAAAGAAAGTCTTATCATTATATATACTATTTTATTTTTTTTTATTATGATTATTTAACCCCGCCCCAATAATTTTTTTTGTCGAAATATTTTTTTTTATAGAATATTTTTTTTATACTGACGTTTTTTTTCTTTTCTCTTTCTATATAATAGATTTTAAATAATAATAATATAATAATATATATATACAATGCAATCTATGCCATATTATCAACAAGGTTATCAATCCTCAGCACCATATGCTAGTGCTCCTGCTCCTGCTGGATCGGTTATGACTAATGCACCACCCATGATAACACACCCAAATGGCTTACCACCTTTACAGCACCACGATGCTAATGGTCAACCTGCTAAAAGAAAACAAGTTAAAAATGCTTGTAGTAAGTACCCGATATTGTTGTTTTCATTATTTATTCTCGATTTATTTATTTTATTTTCTTCTTAAAATAATCCATGTTCTTAATTAAGATTTATGATTACTAAAAAATTATTAATGTACTTTTATATTATTCTTATAGCTAATTGTCAAAAAGCTTGCAAAAAGTGTGATGATGCTCGCCCTTGTCCCCGTTGTATCAAGTATGGTATTGCCGATACTTGTGTTAATTCTGTTAGAAAAGAACGTAAGAAAGGTATTAAACGTGGTCCTTATAAAAGAAGACAAAAAACTGGTAAGTTGGAAATAATAATAAAATAATAAAAGTGGCTAAAAAAAAATGTGAAACTAATAATAAAAAAAACCTTTTTTTTTTTTTCATTCATATTCTTATTATTAAAAAAATGTGTTTTGATACTTAAAATAGATGGAGAAAAACCTGCTCAACGTAAAACTACTACATCCTTACCGGAAGATCAAGCTGGACAATATGCTAATGCTATGAGAGCACCACCTATACCTCCTTATGGCTTCCCAGGTAATCTTACTCAGTATGGTCACTATGATGCCTATAATCATTATTATAAAGATCAAATGATGCCTCAATATAATGTGATGAACCCTGTGTATCAACCTATGGCTTATCCAGTATTAGTTCAACAACAACAGCAACAACAACAACAACAACAAGGAGATAATAATAATAATGGTACTAATAATAATAATAACAATAATAATAACCAACCACAACAACAACAAGCTCCTCCACAACATGCTAATTATCAACATTTACCTCAGCATTATGGTAATATGGTTCAACACCCATCCCACCCTTCTACTCCCCAACAACAAAATAATCACCCTTCCCCTCAACCTGCACGAAATGATCAACCCAATCAACCATTGTATTATCAACCACAACACCAACAACAAACAAATTCTAATGTGAATACTCCCCAACGTAGTCCTGAACCTAAATCTCAAGCTATGACTCCTGTACCAAGTGCCTCCACTTCTACAGGTACTTCTTCATCTCCTTCTGAATCAACAGATGGTGGTTTGAATCAATTATCTGCCGCCGCTGCTGCTTTACATAAAGAAGAACCTACTCAATAATTTTTTTTTCCTCCTTCCGTTTATTTGTTTTTATTGTTTCACTATATAATTCTTTTTACTCACCTTTATTTATTTATTTTTCTTTTTATCGTACATATATTATATATTTGGTTATATATATATTCACTTTTTTTTTATTTCCTCACCCTTCCCCCCTCTTAACTCTTTCTTTTGGTGGATAGTATAGTTAAAAGGTATAGAATTTATTTATTTTTTCTATTACTGTCACACCACTTTTTACCTCCTCCACTATATATTTTTTTTATCAAATGATCACAAACACAACCTAAAACATACACAAACCATTTTGTATTTTTTAAACGATACACACTTCACACACACACACACACACACACACACATACACACACTTTTTATTTATTGTAAATTGTTTCTTTTTATTTTTAATCCATCTTTTTATTTTTTATAGAGTTTTTTTTTTTATATTTTATTTTACATCTTTATTGTGTTTCTTCCTTTTTTCTATATATTTTTCTTTTAATAACTTTACAAACAAAAACAAAAAAAAAATAATCCTTCCTTTATAAATAAACAACCAAAAAAATAATAATAATATATATATCTGTGTTTATAATATGTCTGCATAAATTTCATGTCAAATGTTTAAAGCGCCTTCATAAAAAAATACCTTTATGAATGACAATGATGATGTTACCCATTTTGTTTCATAGTCATTAATATTATTGCTATGATTATTTTCCCCCTCAATATTATTTTTTTTATTGGTAGGCGTTTAAAAAAAAGTAAAATAAAATTCTAATTAAATATATATACGAGTTTCTTCTAAAGCTTTTCAAACATTCTCATTGATAATTCATAGGCCGTAAAGGTAGCACCAGCAGCAGGTAAACTATTTTAAATAGATAAATAATATATGAAATAAATGAGTGAGTGGCAGTTGTTTTTTTTTTTTAAAAAAAAAAAAAAAAAGCACTGTTCTTTTTTAATTAATACTCCCGTATATATACATACCTTCTAAGAACAGTTGGTGCAAATCCTCTAAATAAACCATGAATACCATCTCTAGCATATATTTGTTTCATAACAGAAGTAATATAAAAACCTTTGGGATTTTCGACTTGATTTTGTACCTAATCCAATAAAAATCAACCATCGATATAAGCTTAATATATATAAACACACCCTTTCTCTTCATTTTCCTTTTTTTTTTTGTTAAAAAAGTATATAGTAATAGTTATATATATATATATATATATATATTTACCACTGATTTGACTACATCGAAAGGATAACTAAAAATCCAATAACCTATTTTAAAATATATATATGTATATCAGTATAAATCTATCAAATCTCTTCTTTTTTATATATTTGTTTACCAACACCACCAGCAGCACCCGAGACCATTAATTGTACAATGGAAGCGTCTTCAGTTTGATCTTTGGTAATTTGACGTTTTACCATTTCAAAACCAACATAAAAACCAAAATAAGCCGGGATTTCACGTAAAATGGTAGCATACATGCCTCTCCCTAACCCATTACGCCATCCATCTCTTTCAATTAAATATTTAGCACAATCAATAGGTCCTGTAAAATAACGTTGACCATTCCCGCTTCCTTTATTTCCATATTGTGCTTGCATTTTGATTTTCAATAATTCTACTGGAGATGCTAAAATACTATTGACAATACCTAAAAAAACAATGGTAAAAAATTAAATAAAAATAATAAGAAACATGTTTTCATTAGTATCCTTTTCTTTTTTATTAAAAAAAAATTGATGTAATTGCTGATCTTCTTTTTATTTCTTTACCAGCTCCAGCTCCAGCTAAACCAATTTGACCCAAAGATAAAACCTGACCAGGATGTTCTTGTTGTAATTTTCTAAATTGTGAATTGGCAGCAAATAATAAAGCATTTACCGCACCAATCCCTACTAAAGGGCTAGCCATCCCTTTATATAAAGCTAAAATACCTTCGTTTTTGACTGTTTGTACTGCACAATCCCAAGCACCATTAAATCTACCATGATCTAATTGTAATCTAACTTTAATGGTGTCTAAAGGTTGCCCTACTATAACATTTGCCATACCTCCAAAACTATTATATATTATAGATAGAGACATATATGAATACATAGAAACATATAGCTCTTTTTACTTTTTCTCTTTTTAAGAGGAATCAAAACTTACTTTCCAGAAACAAAATCAGCTACAGGGGAAACGTTTTTTTGTGGAGGGTGAGGTGGAAGAGTTGTGATTTCATTAAAAGCTTCACTCATTGTTTATTATTATTATTATTATTATTATATATTTATATATATTTATCCTTTTTTTTAAAAAAAATTGAAAAGGGAAAAGAAAAAAAAGAGAAATTAAAATAAACTAAAAAAAATTTAAACTTTAAAAATGATGCCATTTTAAATCAAAATGAAGCTCAGATCAGATTTTTTTTTGAAATTATTAGTAATGATAAGACAAGTGGTTGGTTACTGAGTATTAATCGCTATTCCCAATAGTGGAGATCAATGAATAATAAACTTAAAGAATTTATTATTTTGTATATATATCCATGTATATCTATATATATAGTTTATTTATTTTATTTGAATATTATAGAGTATATTTTATACATATAATCTTTACTCAATTTATTTATAAATGAAGTTTTACTACGCGCACACAACAAATTTTTTTAGAATCTAAAATAGAAAATTGGCACATTATTTATAATCTTTTTTCTATCATATATTATTTAATAACAGATATTACTTGTATGTATAAGAAAGTTAAAAGAGCACAAATAAATAAATATTATAACGAGTTTTATTAGATAAATAAAACAGTACAATCCTATATAAAATAAACTAATCATTTAGAATAAAATAATTTGCTGTCACAATAAGTAATACAATAATAAGCATTTTGAATAGGGTATACTAATCATATTGAATAAAAAAATTATGTTACTTTAAATAATAATAAAAAACTAATTAATTTGAGTAAGAAAGGACTATTACCACGGAGAGAAAGTAATCATCACATTACCATGCAATTTTTTTTATTTCCCTTTCGATTATCCCCAGATAACTTTGTGAATTAGGTGTATAAAGAAATTCAGAAGGGTCAGCTCGATCGAGTTCAGCTACCTTCGAGTATAGTTAACAATTGTACAGCTGCAATGACAATGACTTCACTTGACTATGCCAAGGTAATAATTATATTTAATAACAATAGCACTAAATAAAAAATGGACTCACTAATACTTATACACGACTCCCGATGTGCTGAACTTGAGAAAGACTTGTAAAATTCCTCGATCATGCGGTAAATTATATTTTAAATTCAGATAGTGTGTAGACCCATAACGAAGGTATCAAGAGCATCAGTATCAAAAAAAAAAAAAAAAAAAAACAGTAGATTAAAAACCTGTTTATATTACTTCAAACACATAAATACATTCATATATATTGTAAAGACGCGAAAAAAAATAAAGGTAAATAATATTTACCGTAAAAGAAATGAACACCAGGAGTAACAAGCAATCACAACTAGCATTATAGCCCAAAAAAAGCTGATTTAAAAAAAAACACCGCCAACAGTAATACAATAATAATACAATACCAAGTAAATCAGATTTACAAATCCAAAAATAAATATAGCTCTATACGTATAAATTATATTATTACACTATAATCTACACATACAAATATATATAGATAATAAATAAATATTTGCCATAAAAAAAATAGCGTTCATATAAAATTTATGGCTCGCTTAGAAAAAAAATGAAAGACTTTTTACAAGCAATGGCGCCTATTTTTTTTAGTTTCTATTTACGCTATTAGCTAGGTGATGGGTTCAAAATCACAGTGTACGCATAGTAAATCTATTTATACATAAGTCTATAGAATTTCTTTTTATGTAAAAAATAAAAATAAAACTTTTATATTTTAAAAAATTAACAAATACAAAAGCATTCATTCTGTTGATTATTATTTATTTCAAAAAAAAAAAAATAGAGATAATAATATAAGAAAAAAAAGGATATAGGGAATCATAGTAATGTTTAATAAAAAAAAAATGGTAGAATGGGATAATCATATATACATTATATACACATAATAATATTAATAATAATAAAAAAAAAAAAAGCTAATTATTGATAAATAAAAAAAATAAAGATTATTACGTATGTAGGAGAAAAAAAAGATCGACAATCTTATTGTTCCTTTCCTAATTCCCTTGATAATTCTTCACCACGATGAACAGCAGCAAAAACAGCATCATTCATTAATTTACGAATGTTACTTGATTCCATGGAATTAATAGCAGCTTCAGTAGTGCCTTTAGGGGAAGTAACCTTTCTTCTTAAAGTGGCTAAATCATCTTCTGAAGTTTGTGCCATTCTGGTTGCTCCTAAACAAGTTTGAAGTGTTAAAGCCTTAGCATCTTCAGGTGATAACCCAGCTGCGATACCAGCATTTTCTATATTTAAAAATAAAATAAAGAACATGACCATGAGTATGACATTATATTATTAAAAAAAAATCATACACTCTCTTTCTCCTTCCCTCTTATTTTTTCTATTCCTTATATATTTTTAATTTTAATGCTATTAATACTTACGCATGGATTCCATAATTAAAAAGAAATAAGCAGGACCACTACCAGAAATACCAGTGACAGAATCGATCAAGTTTTCTTGTTCTACCCAAATGACTTGTTTAGCTACAGCACGCATGATACTTTCTGTTAATTGACGTTGTTGATCACTGACATTTTTATTAGCGTATAAACCAAAAGCACCTTCACCAATTAAAGATGGGGTGTTTGGCATACATCTTACTAAATTGACAGGTTGTGTTGTATTCATCCAACCATAAATATTTTCGGTAGTAATACCAGCAGCGATAGAAATAATTAATGTATTTGGATTTTTTAATAAAGCTTGAGAATTTTCTTGCATCACTTTACGTAAAACTTGAGGTTTGACAGCTAAAACCACAATATCGGCACCTTCAATAACTTGTCCATTGTCTTTAGTGCTTACTAAGTCAGGGTATTTCTTTTGCATATATTCTAAACGTTCTTGGAAAGGTTCAGAGTATTTGATCTTGTTACCAGGGTGCCCACTGCTGGAAAGACCTGCCATAATAGCTTCAGCCATGTTTCCGCCTCCTATGAAAGCAATGGTAGGTTGTTCTTTTTTAGTTTGTAAATGAGAAGAAATGGTTTGTAAACGTTCAGTTGAATGTAACATATTGAATAAGTATAATAATATTTAGTATAAGAAAATAAAAATATAAAAGATTTAGTTTAATAATATAAAGATATTTTTTTTTTAAAAAAAAACAAAAGTGAAAGAAAGGGTTTAAAAATAAGAATTAAATTTATAGAAAAAAGAAAAACATTAGAAAAAAAAAAGACTCCAGATTTTTTATTCTCCTCCCCCACTAAAGTTCCCTTTTTTATAAATACCCTTTAATTTTGTCATAAGAAACTTTTATTTTATTAGCCAATCAGATTAATCAAATAAATATCTCTTATCTAAAAGAATCAGAATCAGGGGGTGTGTGATTAGCGAGTGGGTGAGAGTGGGTTAGCGGGGCTTTAATATTACCTCATAGGTAAAATAGGTGGCCTGAACTAATTCACATATCTCTTTTCTCTTTTTCTTTTTTAAAGTTTAAGCTATGACGAAAGTGAAATGTCCAGGGAACTCCTCTTATTTGGAATCCTCTTGACTATTTCAAGTAATGCTTTGTAACCTTATAAAGTTTATTCTATAAAATAAATTGGTAAAGGTAGAAAAATCAATGTCAGATATTATTGATCAACATTATTTATTATCTACCTGATAATCACTGATATAAATAAATATATAGATTTGTTTTTATTCTTTTATATATATATATATAAATGCGTATTAACATTAATAAAATAAAAAATGATATGGTTTTATTTTATTAAAATATAAAGTGATTTTATTATGATCTAGTCAAAAGGTAGGATACTAATCATCTAAATCACTATTTGAATCTATTTCTTTTTCTGGTATATCATATTGATCATCCTCTGATAATACCTCATTCCTAATTTAAAAAAAAAAAAAAGTTGCATGTGAGTTCACATTTAGCATAATTATATAACTATTTTTTTTTTTGTGGCCCTTTAATATATTAATATTTATATAGATAAAAATATATATTTATATTTTATCCCATGATATCATATTACTTAAAAGTTGTTTATTTATTTATTTTTATCCTTAAAAAAACAATATTTATTATTATTATTTACCTTAATAAAACATCTTCCACGGATTCCACAGTATAGGCAGGACCTACTTCATCATCTAACCTTACCAAGTTCGCCATCAAAATACCACTTTTATATGCTAAAATAGCTGGAGATCCTACCAAATCAAATTCCAAAGCCAAAGCAGATACTCTAACGAATTTTGCCAAGCAATATTTTTGGGCTAAACCATGTAAAATTTGATCCAATTGCTTACAATGATCCAAGGTATTATCGTAAAGATGAACAATGACCGGTACTGTTTTCCACTCATTATCAATTGATAAAACATAATCATCTGGATGGATTTCTTCATATTTACCAAATAGACGATGTTGCTTTCTTGTATTATGATTCTTTAATTGTTTTAATTCTTTTAATCTCTTTTCTCTATATGCTTTCAATACCTCTTCATCATCATCATCCTCTTTGTGGGTAGGTGGTTCTAATATTAATACATCTGTACCTCGTTGTTGCTGCTGTTGTTGCAATTGTTTTAATAATTCATCTTCACGATATGTAGTAGTGGTAGGTGCTTTCGATAAGAGTTTAGCATTATGTTCTTGAATACGTTGTTTTTTTTGATAGGCTTCTAAGCTCTGTTGATACTTTTGATCATCAATAACCCCTTTTGGTCCTGTTTGTCTTCCTCCTTGTCGCATCATTACTGATGAAGGTATTGGTTCGTTCTGTTTATATATTGTAGGTTTAGCGATACAAAGATGTCGTGATAATCGTGATAATTAGTCAATTGAGATAAAAATATAATACAGTATAATATAATAAACAAAACAAAACAGAAAAGGTAATAAAAAATGCAATAAGTATATATATATATATATTGTTATTTAGATTATAGAGAGAGCGTGTATAGTCATATATTTATTTACTTGGATCTCTTGATCTGATTGTTCGTTTTCAGAAACATCACTATCATTATCGGCTCTTTTATCATCATCATCTTTTAAATGAGCATTTTGTAGTTGTGCCAATAAAGCGTCTTCCATATTAATATATTTATTATAAAAATTATATTTTAAATATAGATTATATCAATGATTTTCTTTTTTATTAAATGTAATAATATATACTATTATTGTTATTATTATTATTATTAATATAAAAAAAGTTGGACGTTTAAAAAAAAAATAGAATAAAGTTTTAATTTTTTTCCTCCTTTTTGAAATTTTAAACAACGCAAATTCATGTATTCTCTCCACTTTGGTTAATCACTTTTCGTATTATTTGTTAATTTTTATTATTACGCTACTCTTACTATCTATTAAACATATTTATGATTAATTATTTTATTTAATAAACTAAGAAATTTAGACAATTAATTATATATATTATTAAAAGCAATAAATAATATAGATGGACTATTTTTTTCATGTCAATTAAAATTTATTTCTACTTTTGGATATTCGATCAAGTTTTTATACTCGACACTCCCATTTTATACCGATCCTAGAAACAAAAAAGTCTATATGTTTCTTTTTTTATTTTTATTCTATAATGATACGTAAAAATAAAATAAAAAAATGATACGTATATAATTTAATCAATCTTTAAATTCTTTAGATAATTCCTCAGATCTTTTTAAAGCAGCTAAAACTGCATCTTTCATCACTTTTCGAATGTCATCCTTTTCTAACGATTGGATGGCGGCTTCAGTTGTTCCATTAGGTGAGGTCACTTTTTTTCTTAATGTACTTAAATCATCGTGTGAGGTTTTAGCCATAAGTGCAGCTCCTAAACATGTTTGGATGGTTAATGTTTCAGCATCTTCAGGTGTTAATCCAATGTCTATACCCGCTTGTTCTAAAAAATAATAATCGTGTAAAGAAAAATAAGTACATTATATTTTTTTTATAGTCTTTTATATAATATAATAAATCCCTTGCTTATACCAACTATTATTTTTTTCCATATATATACATATATATATTTAAAACATACTCATAGCTTCCATGATTAAAAAAAAATAAGCAGGGCCACTACCACTAATTGCTGTTACCGCATGAATCAAATCTTCATTTTCTACCCATATTACTTTTTTAGCAATACTATGCATGACTTTTTCCGTAAGTTGGCGTTGATCCTGTGATACATGTTCATTAGCAAATAATCCAATAGCACTTTCTCCAATAAAAGCCGCTGTGTTTGGCATACATCTAACAATGGGCACTTGAGTCATGGATACATCGTTCTTTACTTTTCCATCGTTATCTTTTTCTATTTTTTTTTGCATCCAAGAAATCATTTGCTCAATGGTGATCCCACTAGCAATCGAAACTAATAATGGTTTAGGTTGTTGTTTTTGTAAAAATGGTGTAATGGCTGGAATGACGGTGGGTAAATGCTGTGGTTTAACAGAAAGAATAATCATATTGGAATCGTTCAAGATCGTTTCATCAGGATATCGTGACCCATGCAAAGTAGGGTAGTGTTGTTTCATATATTGACGTCGTTCTGTATTGGGCTCAACATAACGTATCTCAAAAGAGTCTTTTATTAATCCATTTGTCATAGCTTCAGCCATATTTCCACTACCAATAAAAGTTATGACATGATCTTTAGAAGGGTAAGTAATATTTTTTTTCTTTTTTTCAACGTTGGCTGATCGTGTTGTGGTGGTGGTAAAAAAATAACATGGTTTTGATTGAAATCCAAGTGTATTTTTTTTTATTATAGAGTTGGAGGTAGAATATATTGATCTAGTAAATACTCTATTCATTAATATCATATTACATATACATATAAAATATCTGCTGTAAAAGTAAAATAGATTTATTTATTTATTTAAAAAAGAAAATATAAAGAAAAGAAAATAAAAAAAATCGAGAATGGCATTTTTTTTTTTTACAAAAAAATTAAGCTAAAACAGTTTAAACCCAGCACTATACCTTTTTTATTATTTTGCTACTTGAAATTAAATTAAACTAAAATAAATACTCTACAAAATATAAATAATTTAAAGTTTAGAAGTACCAGCTAATTTACGGAAAAGTCCCATTTCAAAATCCACATCCACAGTATTTTGTTCAGAACGGTTAATAATAGCTTTCATACCACGCACTGCACCAGGATTGACTCGACTATCTGTTTTTTCATCTGTTACAAAATGTTTAACAAAATCCAAAGAAGCTTCAAGGCAATGGTCGTAGGCTTCTGTTTTATCTTTTGAAGAAGTAACAATTAAATCCACTAATCCGACCTTTTTTCCATAATCTGCTGTAATAGTAGGTGCACCTGCAAAAATAGTTAAGGCTTGCTTACGTCCAATACGATGAATTAATCGTCTTAATCCGCCCCATGGGCTGGAGATTCCCATTCTAGTTTGTACAAAACGAATAAAAGTTGCATGGTCCATAATGATATAATCAAATGCTGTAATAACTTCGGTTCCACCGCCTAAAGCTGCTCCGGCCATTGATGCTACCGTGATATACGAAAGTCTTGAAAATCGTGTTAATGTATCATGCATATATCGATTAATGGTTTCTCCGGCTTCTACTGATCCATGCATATGCTCACGAGCAAATGATAAATCTATATAATTAGCGAAATAAAAAAATTAGAGTAAATATTGGTTAAAATAACAATAACTTACTTTTAATAATAAATAGATAATCGTAATAATCGTAAAAACAATCATTATTTACTATTATTATTATTATGCCTACCCATTATTTTTAGTTTTATTTACCTATGCCAGCGCAAAATGATTTACCACGACATCCAGTAACAATAATAGCTACTATATCATTATCTTCTCTATGTTGATCTTCTTCCAGTTGTAATACAATATCACGGAACTCTGCCATCATATTACCATCAAAAGAATTATGACGTTTCGGATGTTGTAATTCTATTAAGCCAACTCCAGGTGCAAAATCAGCTTTATATATGATTCTTCCTTCACCTAAATTTCTAATTTTATCTGTAGTTACTTGAAAAGAATCTGAAGGTAGTAATGATACTGTCATGGTTTTATTTCTTTGTTTATTTTATGGTATACAATAGGAAGAAAGAAAAAGAAAAAACGTGAAAGAAAGAATAAAGAAAAATGTGGGGAATTTATTTTACATATGAAAAAATGAATTTTTTTATAACCCGCCCCTAATTTTTTTTTTTCTTATTTTGGTGCCCTCTAGTTTTTTTTAACTGTGATTAGTACCAAACTGAAAAAATATATATTAGTTATCCATTTGTATTATACTTCCAACTGAAAATAATAATATGTTATACTATGTAGGAACGTTCTTTTTTTTCATACTTCCATACTTCAAGCGTAAATAATATTATTATATATAACATATTAAATAAGGTCTAAAATAAAAAATAAGGTGATAAAAAAAAACAAATAAAATCTTTTTAAATGAACGATTATTAATAGATTGTAGCTTGATATTAATCTTTGAACTGAAAAAGGAAATTGGAGCAAAATATCTTGTGCGTGTAATAAAAAGTGAGATGCTTGCAAAGTGAGATAAACTACATTGATCACAGAATAGGACGATCATGAATTGGAAATAAGTTTAAGCCTGGAGTCTTGTTCAAAAAATACAACAATAGTGATTGGTTTAGTTTTTCAATTTTTAAAATACCGCCTTAACTTTTTTTTTTGCTATATTTAATGCAAAAGAACTGATTATTTTTTCTCTCTTTTTCAATTTTTTTTTAATTATATAAAAATATGAATGAAGATAAAAAAGATGAATATTCTTTTGATTCAAAAAATTCCAAGATTCATCGTATAATGTATCGTCGGCAAAGTGATCCTAATTCTTCGCAACTTATAAGTTTTTGTCTTCCTTCAATGCCAACTTCTCGATCTTCATTATTGCCAACTGTACCTCTACCATTACCATATTTACCAAGTGATTATTTACCTTCACCATCTAGCCCTAAACATATTGTTATTTCACCATCTTTTTCAAATAATAATAGTAATAGTAATAGTAATAATAATAATAATAGCAATAGCAAATCGTTGCCTTATCGACAACGATCTCGTTCTACTAGTAGCTACCTTTTAAATGCAAGCTCAACGTCAGCTTTAAAAGAAAATGAAACTGGCAATAATGATAATAATAATGTAGAAAATAATGATCTTTTTGACCAACATTCACAGAATTTATCTGATAAAAGTAATATTATTACATCGAATCAAAACTTCCAATTAGTTCCTTATCGTGAATGGACTGTTATTTTGTAATAATACCAAAAAATACTTTAAAAAAAAATAGAGCACATAAGATAGCTTTTTCTCACGCATAATATATGTTTTTTCTTTGTCTGGTGATAGACGTAACGATTCAAGTGGTAGTATGGTACTTTATAATCAAGAAAGTCAACGTATATCAGTACAACGTTATTTGCCAGAGACACAAGACAATATATTCTCTTCAACACAGATTCATACTTCTGTGGACGAAGTAAGTCTAATATTTTTTAAATACTCACATGTTTAAGTATACATATGTCAATATCAATACTTTTTCTAATTTACACCTCTATCTCTTTCTCTTTCTCTCTTTTTTTTTGTATATTATTATATGGAATAGAATATCGATGAATGTCCTCTTTGTCATAGACCTTATCCAAAAACTGACCTAAATGTGGTAAATTTTTTTTTTAAAAAAAAAAGAATAAAAATCGATTTGAAATGTACTGTTTAATTATAATATACTTTATTTATTTATTTATTTTTATCTTTTTCTTTTTTTATATATATTTTATTAGAATAACGAACCTAATTTTATGGACCGTAATTATTTCAGACTTCTTGAAACTGCACCGATTGAGTAAATAACAAATAATCAATTTTTTTTTTAAAAAAAAATAAAAAAATAAAATAAAAAAAGATTAAAAATAGAGAGAGAGCGGAAGTAGGGATTATTTTACAATTATACTGAAAAGTAGTATTTATTTACATTGTTATAGTTCAACACCAGCATCAAGAAATAACTCACCGAGAACAACACATGGTTCAGAGCCTCCACCAAGTGATGATCCATTCATTGCCACTTCTACATCTTCAGCTTCTTCATCGGCTAATCCATCTATATCGATACCAAAACATCAATTAAACGCTAATGCTATTAATCAAGGTTATTATTCAAAATTTTTTATTGAATTAAGAAAACTAGGACGTGGATTTCGTGGAAGTGTTTATTTATGTGAACATGTTTTGGATAGTGTTAAATTAGGGAAATATGCGGTCAAAAAGGTGGCAATAGGTAATAATCAAACCATAATAAAAGTAAAAAATCATACAGAAAAGAGATCATATAAGGAATAGAATTTAGCATTTAAATATATATATATTATTTCTGAATTTATATTTTATTTTAGGAAATAACCATAATTGGCTTGTTAAAATGTTACGTGAAGTCCATTTACTCGAAAGATTACACCATCCTAATATTGTAAATTATAAACATTCTTGGCTGGAATATGATTGTCTTACACCTTTTGGTAATATTTAAATATCATTATTATTATCATTATCATATTTGGAAAAGCTAAAAAAAATACTATAACTATCATTATTTATTATATAATATATTTTATTTAAATAGGTCCCAAAGTTCCCTGTTTGTTTATTCTTATGGTAATAAATAACAGTAAATAATTGTTAGTTATATACATCTGATAGATTCAGTACATTAATGCATGTTTTTATTTACATATGATCTTATATTTACATTCATAGGAATGTGCTAACGGTGGAAATTTAGAAGAGTACCTTGAACCTGAAATTACTTCTGAAGATCAACATGAGGAAAAAAAGGAATCAAAATCAAAAAAATCAGCAAAAGAACTGAAAAGGGAAAGGATCAAAAGACAGTTACAACAGCAAGAAGAATATGAAGCAGAAATCCATAATACACCAAAATCACCTGTTTTAACTCAGAAAAGATTACTTAGTATGGCTGAAATATCTTCGTTATTCTTAGATATTGTACAAGGATTAGCGCATTTACATGAGCAAAATATAGTTCATCGTGACCTTAAACCACCCAATTTATTATTGAAATGGGATGATCGGCGTAGAGGTTCTGAAGTCTTTAAAATGTAATAATATAAAAAGTATTTTCCTATAATAAAAATAAAAATAATAGTAATAAGAATAATAATAATAATAAAAAATATCAGTATATATTTATGTATGGTTCGTATATTAACATACATTTTTTTTTAGCCCTCGTGTCCTTATATCTGATTTTGGTGAATGTGAAGATCTTGAAGGTGTTCCAGATAGTAACAGAACAGGTGCTACTGGTACAATGGAATTTATGGCACCAGAACATGTTCGACTTGATCCTCGTGGGAGAAATATGGTGGAATACTCTCCAAAGGCTGATATGTGGTCTCTTGGAATGGTGCTATACTATTTATGTTACTCAAGATTGCCTTATTCTAATGTGGATGATATTGATATATTACGTGAAGAGATATTATCATTTAAAGAGTAAGCTATTATAACTATAGTTATACTGATGTATAATTATGTAGAGAATTTTTTATTATTAGAGAGGAGGTTTAATAACTATAATTATAATCGTTATTATTCATTTTTATTAATAGAATCAAATTCCCTAATTCTCGCCTTGATATATTTCAAGGTACAAAAGATCCTTCAATTATAGCCATGATGGAAACAATGAGAAGAAAACAAGCTACTGATATACCTCAAGAATTCAAAATTTTAATTAGACTACTGCTCTCTACAGATCCTTCTAAAAGACCCTCTTGTCAAGAAATCTTGTCCATATTAACTCAAACCAAATTTGATTATCAACACGATGCACCTAGTTCAGCAGCAGATTGGAAATATCATAATAATACTAATCATAATAGTAACAATACCAAAAATAATAACAGTAAAAATCAACCAAAATTATCTACATCTGCACCTACAGCTTCTGAATCTTTTATGACATCTAATAATATCCAGTTTTCTCAACAACAGCAACAACAACAACAGCAACAAGTTGGTTCCATTATAAAAAATGAAGTTAATGAGCGACATATGTCAGCTGCTGCTGTAGCGGCGTCATCATCAATGAATGAAATCGTTCCTATTCGTAAAGTATTAGTAGATCGACATCAAATACCAACAACATCAACAAGGCATTCATGGAGTATACATTCACCAACTTCTTCATCATCATCTTCATCTTCAGCTTCTTCTTCACCATCAACAATAAGTTCATTACAACAAAAAGAAATAATAATGAAAGATTTGGATGAAAAAATAAAAACAGTATCCCTAAATGATAAAGGCAAGAATACTGGAGAAAAAGCATCTAACCAGTTCATTCGTAGTTTGAAGAGATCACATGTACATATGGGGAATAATAATAACTTTAATGCAAGACATGAACGAACTAATAATAATGATAATAATACCAATATATCTGATGATATTATGGATTTGGATTACATTGAAGACACTACATTCCTTTACCAACTACAAAACCGCCATGATCATCAGCAACAAGGTTATGATACAATTACAAATAACGAATATCATCATCATGGTACTCAAGAACCGAATGAACATGGATTAAGAAAGCGCCACAAAAAGAATGATTATTTAATTATAAGCAACAATGATATTGATCAAGTACCTCAACATTCATCACCTCTACTTCTAGGGGCTTCACCTATGAGTGACTTATCAAGTAGTTCCTCTAGTTTCGCTTACAAACAGTGGTTACAAGATGAGAAACTTTCTCATAACGTAATTAAAACGTTTACTGCCATATTAAAGGTATATATGAATAGATATAAGTATAGAATAAAAAATAGTTATACTATTTTTTACGAATGGCATCAATTATTTAATTATATTCACTTTTTTTTTGTATAAATATACATTTATATTTATAGGTTTTAACTTGCACCTTTCCTTGTTTACCATATTCATCTAAACCATTTCTTTTATATCCCGTAATCCTTTTAGCAACGCTTGATTTCTGGAGGTAATGTTGATATATTTATATTTATTATGCTATGCAAATAAGCTACATGTATATAATATTTATTAAATTATAAATATTTCTATTTATTATTTTATTTTAGTGAAAAAATATCACACAGTTTAATGCTTTTAGCTATTCATTTATTATGGATGGGATTAATTGCATTATTCACTGGTGGAATGTGTATGAATCAATATTAGAAAAAAAAAAAGACAACCAAGATCATTATAACCATCATATATGTATATAAAATAATTAATATAGCATTAAAAAATTATTAACATTAAAAAATAAAAATAATTTATAATTTATAATACATATTTATCATGTATTAGTTTTATCGAGAAAAAATAAAAGAGCTTACTTGGTATAGATATCATTATATAGTGGTCTCCTTTACAATTATAATATTCTAATAACAGTATATACAGTAAAAAAACACGGGCGAAAGGAAAATAAAAAAAAGAAAAGAAAAGAGTAAAAAAATAAAATGGAATATAGAGATAAAACAAAGAAAAATAAAAGATTAGTTATTTTATTATGCATAAAATCAAAATATTATTAAAAAAGGTAGAGAAAAGGTTAACCTATAAATTTTGGGAAATAAGAATTGCCTTAGGTAATAGAATAATTGCGTGCTTTAAAATTTTGTTGAATAATCTCCCCTTTTTTCTACCATTTTATGAGTCAAAATATTAGCCACCTGATTATCCCTATCTTTTTATCAGATTATAAATATTTACTTTATAAATAAATGAATTTTACTAGTATTATTATTGTTATTTAACTTGGATTAATAATAAAAATAAAAATAAATAATAGGAAATCATTAAAAAATAATAATAGCTACTATCATTGATGGAATCATGATAAAATACCCAGTAAAAAAAATCTACAAGAGATTACTGGCTCAATTTCGAAAAATAACTAGGCGGAAATTCAATTTTAATAAAAAACCAAAAATTTTAATTCTTTTTTTTTTTTTACTTCTTAATTTTTTTTTCTTAAAACTTTATTTGTAATAATTAAAAACTAGTATGAACACAAGTCAACAATCTACTTTTAATGTATACCAACAGCAAGTTAATACACAAAAAACAACTTCTTCAGTAGAAAAAATTATTTCAGCCTGTGTAGGTGCTACAACTACTATGCTTTTTGGTAATAGTATAATAATAATAATAAAGATAAATACAGTTTTCTTTAATTTAGTGTATATATGTATATATGTACATATTCTTTCTATCTATTTTTTTTTTACTGTGATAAATACAAGGATATGGACTTTTAACTGAAACTTATATTTATGATCTTATCTATATATAGTTAATCCTTTTGACCTTGTCAAAACAAGATTGCAAGAGAATGCAAAAATGCCAAAAGCTGAAGGGAAATATTTGGGTACAATGGTAAAGAAGAATAAAAAGAATAAAACAAAAATATAAAATAGAGAGAAGATTATATAGGTCTATTGTATATATATATTTATTAGTTTGTTTGCTTATTTTTATTTATATGCTTTATTTATACAGGATGGTTTAGCGAAAATAGTACGAAACGAAGGTACTTTTGCTTTATGGAAAGGGCTTTCTCCTGGGTTAATCATGGCTATTCCATCAACATCTATTTATTATGTTGGGTATGATTATATTAGAGATCACACAAAGTCTCGGTTTAAAGGAACAGCAATGGATACATATGCACCTTTATGGATTGGAGGATTAGCTAGAACCATTACAGCTGCAGTCATATCGCCTATGGAATTATTTAGGACTAGATTACAATCAGCAGAAGGAGCAGGTGGTTTCAATGGTAATACTTTTTTTTCGATTTTTAAAAAAGAAAAAAGGAAAAAAACATTTCAAGTGGTGATGAAGATGATGATCCTTATTATTGTTATTTATTTACTTTTATCTATATCTACATATATATATATATATATATAAATAAATAAAATAGATGCTTGGGCTAGTGTTAAATTGATGGTGCATAGAGAAGGTCTTATATCATTATGGAGAGGATTAATACCAACCATGTTACGGGATGTTCCATTTTCAGCAATCTATTGGATGATGTATGAAGAACTAAAACATAAATATGTCAACGAAGGCAAACAATCTCGATTTGAACAGTTTCAATTTTCCTTTTTTGCCGGTGCAACATCTGGAACGGTAAAAAAATATACCATCTATTATGATATATAAATGATTGGATAAGATAGCTTATTTTTGATGTCATATTTTTTTCCATATTTATACATATATATTTTTTAGGTAGCAGCTGTAGTGACAACCCCATTTGATGTAGTAAAAACAAGAAGACAAGTTAGTTCGAACAAGGAACCCCATATTTTAAGACTTATGAATAACATTATGATTAATGAAGGCTTCTCTGGATTTTTTAAAGGTATTTATAAAAATATATATTTACACCAATATATTTATATAAATAGAATAATCGCATTAATAAATTATTAATCTCTCTTCATTCTTTTTCTTTCCTTTTTTTTTTTTTTTAAAAAAAATCATTAAATAGGTGTCGTTCCTAGAGTAGTCAAGGTATCAGTTGCTAGTGGGATTATGATTTCAAGTTATGAAGTAGGAAAGCATTTCTTTGCAAATCGAGAAATAACAAAATAGATCTAGTTTACTTTTTTTTATATTCTACTTTTTTTTTAATTTTATAATCTCATCCTTATAGTCATTTTAAAGCATAATAATGATACCATAATATTTGTAAATAGTATAGACATTAGAAAAAAAAGCAATTATACTTACACCTTTATTTTTTACAATTTAAATCAAAAATATATTAACCTTTTTTTTTACAATTTAAATCAAAATATTTATATTTTAGAAAGTAATTTACATATAGAATTAAACCTTTTTTTTTTAAAAAAAAAAATAATCAATAAATACAATTACTACCCTTTTCCTTTTTTTATTGTAAAAAAAAATAATAATAATAAATAATTTTATATTCTAAAAAATAATAAGATAAAATGGATGCTATATTTTTTGTACGTAATAGGGAAGGTCTTTTTGTATGTCTTTTTCTTTTTTCTTTTTTATTAATACTATTAATTTACTTTGAATATTAACCAAAAAATTAAAGAGAGATGGAATCAGAGTGAGGAAGGTTATAAACATCACCAACAGCAACAGCAGTAGGTTTGCTCTTTAATACTTGTTGGGCAACCTAAGTAATAAATAATAAGAGAAATAAAATGGAGATGAGTAAAATATGTTTTTGAATATATATATATATATATATATATAACCTGGCTACATAAAAAAACTAAATACAATCATCTCCTTTACCTTAATAACATCAGCTACAGCAAGTTTATCGAAAGCAGCGGCAACATCAGCAGCAGCAACGGCCTAATTTTTTTTAAAAGAGAAAAGAAAAAGGAAAATAGATGTAAGTAAATAGAATTTTTTGACTTTTTTTTCAACATTGATAATCGTATAGAAATGAATATTCATAAATCCTTTTTTCTTTCTTTCCCTTTTTTTTTTGACAATAGTGGCATAAATATTTTTAAAAAAAACTTACTTGAGAACCAATAGTTTCAAGACGATCAAGACGAGTGTTATAAGAAGCAGCAGCGGCAAACTTGGCTTGAGCAACGGCACGTTGGAAATCTTCAGCAGATAAACCTTGAGTGAGAGCCTTTAATTGTTCAGCAGCAGCAGCAATAGCAGAAGAAGCAGCATCAGTAGAAGGAGCAGAGACGTAAACACCAAAGAGACCAGCATCGGAGTAACCATAGTTGAAAGCCTTTAATTGAGTACCTTCAGTAAGTTTAGCAACGGTTTGGCCAAAGAGACCAGAAACAGGAGCAAGAGGGGAAGATTGAAGACCACCTAAAGCTTGTTGAAGGACTTGGGTAGCAGCATATTCAGAAGTATTGGCAGCAGCACCTTCAAAAGCTAAAATATAATGACCAGAACCAGCACCAGTATCAATACGAGATTCACCACCGTAGTATTTAGAAGCTGTGAAAGTGGATTGACCAGCAGGAACTTGAATGAAAGAAGCAAGACGTTCAACGGTAGCAAGATCTAAACCAGTACCAACAAGAGTAATGTTACCTTGGGTGAAAGCTTCAGCAGCAAAGGCTTTGACAGTATCGTTGGTAACTTTGTTACTGGCACGAGCAAAGATAGAGTTACCTAAACCGGTACGGAAAGCGGTTTGGTGAGCAGCTTCAATAGCAATAGTTTCAGGGTTAGATAAAGCGGCAGTGGATTCGTTGACAACTTGCTTTTTAAGGTCGACAAATTCGTGGGGTTGGAACTTTTGGTTGCTAACAACATCACCTAATAATTCAGCAGCAAGTTCACTAAATATATGTATATAAATATACAAGATGGTTGATGGTTTTTTTTTTAAAAAAAAAATAAAAAAATAAAATAAAAGACAGAGAAAGATTAAGAAAAATTAAAAGTAAAAAATTAATATTATATATTAGTTACATTTTTTTTTTTATCACAATATCATTTTGCCTTTTAAACTCACAAATACACTTATTTTATTATTAGTTTTTAACTTACGCATCTTCCTTTAAGAATTCAGCAGAGAATACAAGAGATTCGTGGGTTAAGTTGGAGGATAAAACGGCACCAACAAGTTCAGCTTCACGAGCAATACGGAAAGCGCTACGTTTGGTGGTGTTCTATTATTATTATTATTTAAAAATAAATACATATTTTTAAAACAAATAAATAAATAAATTCGAATATATGTAAATATATATATATATGTATATATCAGTATCAATCAACATTTATCGTATTATATCTAGTTGTAATTTATATTATTATTGTTTATATTGCTGTTCTATCTTTCAACTGTTTATTATATATATATATATATATATATATATATATATAGATATAGATATGGGTATATAGTTATTTAATAAAAAGTACCTTGAAACCGTAATTTTTTAAATAGTGAGCAACACCAGCGTTTTTTCCATTTTCTAAACGAGCACCACCGTTGACAACAACAGACAAACCAGCGGTTTGACTAGCATCTTCAACAGAAGCAACTTTAATGCCATTTTGTGCAGTGGTGATTTGAACGGCTTGAGAAGCAGTGGCGTAAGTTGCTTTGGAAGCAACATTAGGAAGAGTGGTGAATGCTTTACGAGTGGCGGACAACATTGTTTTATTGATGTTGTTATTAAAGAAAGAAAGACAAAAAAAAGAGTAGGGAGGAAGAAAAAGTTAAAGAAAACGAAAAGGAAGAAAAAAAAAAAAAAAAGTGTCGGTAATAAATAAAAAAAACAAACCCTACCAAAAAAAAACTGTACATATAAATTTAAAAAAAATTAAAATCAAACGCCGATCCAAGGGCGAATTTTCGAGGCTGGATAAAAGACGTCACTGGCGTTTTATACTTTTTTTTTCAATTTGGCTATAAATCAAGCCTACAATGTGTTATATAAGAAGTTGTAAATATATTTTTAGATAGATAAATAAATAAAAAAACAGATGAAAGATTAAAATATTTATTAAAAATAAACATAATGAAAAAATATTATTATTATTATTTGATTAAGTATAGATAAAAATTAGAAAGAGAAATTTACTTAATATTTTCATATATTCATGCCCAAAACGAAACTAAGGGCATCTAAAAAAAATTAAAGTTTATTTAATAATTTATTTTTTAAAATTTTATCTTCATTGACAGATAATATTAAATTTTTTTAAAAATAAAAAAAAAAATGAGAGATCAAAAGATGAAAAAAAAAAAAAAAAAAAAAAAAAAAAAAAAAAAAAAAAAAAAAAAAGAGATCAAAAAAAAAGAAAATGAAATGTGAGCTATTGGATTTTACTACACACATATTATATGAATTAGTTGGGCCCATAAAAGGAAATCTATACGTATTACGTATATAGTAAAGTAAAAGAAAATGAATGACAAAAAAGAAGGACATATATTACAATTACTTGTTCTTCCAATTTAATTATAAAAACTATTTTCCTTTTTTTTATTCAAAGTATTTATTTTATATATAGTCCTATGGTTTTTAATTTATTTTTCCTATCTTTTTTTTTTTTAATCCATCATTTTTTTATTTTAGTCGTATCAATAGAATACACATTATATAGAATATCTACTTATTTTTCAAAAAAAAAACAGCGCCAAGAATAACAAGCAAACCGAGAACTATGAATTGTCAACTAAGAGCAAAGCAAGATAAATTATGAAAGACCAGCCGGGAAATTAAACAATATTCAGTACTACAAAGAGTAATAAATGGTCACCTTTAGAAGTGAATATCAAAAGGCAATCGTCATCAATTATAAATATTAGTCAAAAGGAATCATCAAACACCAGTACCAGTAATTATAAATTATTAACTAAAAGAAATTATAAAATATCATAGTTAGTGAATATAAAGGTAAATACGCGTGAAAATTCATTTATGATAACTTTAGGAACTGCAATAGGTTAACCAGAAAGCAAAATATATTTTAGATTAGTTTCATAGTACAACAATATATATAACAGATTATTACACTACAGTATACATATACATATTTAAGATAACGATAACAATACTAATATTGTTATAAAGAAAATAAATAGTCTTCGGTAGAGATGGAAGATTTCTATTTTTTTTAGAGTCATGCAAAAAAAGATAAGTTCATATTTGGTTTCCACCTCCAAGAAAAATAAAATAAAAGCCTATTGCTTTATTATTACAATTGTTGTTATTATAATAATTATTATATTATTTTTGCTATTAATTCTATTATTATTATTATTATTATGGTTATATATACAGTTGTATGGCTTGTATTGTATCATTTTCAAAGCTTGTAAGAAGATATAGTGAACACACTGGATGCTTTCTTTGTTTCAACTTTTTGTTTTCTCATTAACTAATTATGTTCTAGTAATAGTATGTACTGTATTAAATTCTTTTATTTATTTATATATATTCAAAGTAAAGAAAAGAAGCATCTTTTTAAAAAAAATGTTTTATTTGAATCATTGAAATGAAATAAATGGAAAAGGAAAAGAAAAAGAAGGTTTGGAAAAAAAAAAAGAATGCAAAAAGAATTTAAACCTCGTTACCTCGTTTTTTGGTGGTGCGCTACACAATTATGATCTATACTTACCACGTACCTCGGAACAAGTAATTATATTTTTTCTTGTTTCCCCTTGATTAGCCCCTTCATCTCCTTTCAATCATGATGATAATATACTCAATAATATATTTTAAGTATTTTTTTATAAGCGGGTTTTAATAATAAAATAAATAAACTATAATTAATTGTTATTTTAACTTTTTTATTATTTTTCCTTCGTTTTCTCTTTTCTTTCTTTCTTTCTCTTAGATATATTTTAATAAAAAAAAAAAATGATGGTAAAAAAACAAGTGACATTCTCAGGTGATATTGAATTAATTGATACTTTTGCTAATGAAGATTATGGTAATATATTATCTGAAATAAAAATAAATATAAAAAATTGATGAAATGATGAAGAATTTACTTATATATTAATATATTTTATTAAAAGATCGTAGTGCACAACAAGTAGCAAAATTATCATATCATGATATGTATGAATTACTAGTGCTAAAATCGCAAATAAAACAACAAATGTTGGAAGAACAAAAAAAACTATACCAACAACAACAACAGCAACAACAAGAACAGCAAGAACAACAAGATCATCATCAACATACAACAACCTCTCCTACCCATTCACCTATATATATATCTATATCATAAAAATATTTTATTCTTATTCTTATCGCTATTTATCACTATGTAGTTTGAGTGATACATATATATATAAATATATATATATATATGTATATGTAATATAGATTTTTTATTTTTTATTTTTCACTTTTATTTATTTTTTATTAGTACGTATTCATTTCATTTCATTTTAATTCCCATTCATAAATAATCATCATTTAGATAATAAATCCTTTTTTCTATTTAATTAAATATATATATATATAATATAATTTCATTTTATTTTTATCTTTCTAATAATATTACTATACATTCTAAAAAAAATAAAACAAGT
>MU612167.1:0-28635 GCA_025201675.1 Cunninghamella echinulata
AAAAAAAAAAAAAAAGGATGCAAATGATATATATATGTATACAAATGAAACTATTATTTTCTAAAAGGACCATATTTTAAAATAGTATCATCGTAAGAAGGGGGTTGATTATTATTATTATTATTTCTATTAATATTATTGTTGTTGCTGTTATTCCGCATCATGATCCATTCATTTTTACTCGATACGCCACGTTTCTTTTTATATTCCAAATAACAAGGGCAAAGGAAAAATGCATTTTTATTATTATTAGAATGATCCCCATCATCCTGATCGACGTCTTCATTAGACACCGTTTGATCGGATAAAGCTGATTCATAAGTAGGTAAAACGGTATAATCTTCTTTTAAACGACAGTCCAATACAGTAATCTTCGTTTCCAAGTGTGTGGTTAAAGGTCCTTCAGGAGTTGATAAATGAATAGCAATTTTTAAATAATGTTTTATATCAATTTCATGAAACGTAGAAGAATGATTGAGATCAATACAATTAGGTAAATTGAAATTAAGTTTATAATGGAAAGGGTCGCCAGTTAAAGGTAAATGGGCATTTTTGGTAAACACCGCCCGTTTTAATAATAATAAGTTTTCATCATCCGTGTTGTCATTGCTTTCACTGTTTCCATGATGATCATTATTTTCCAGTACATATGTAGATGGTAATGAAGAGGAAGAAGAGGAATAGGTATCATTCAAGTTGGTAATGGATAATAACTTCATTTTAAAATCATATACTTCATTATGTAAGGCATCAAATTCAGGTAAACGATAAGTTCGACTTTCAGTTATCAAGACTGAAAAGGATTCCAAAAAAACATGCTTCATATGAGGGACAATACCAAGATGAACAGGAAATAAAGTGCCAGAAGATGCCATACTTTTTTCAACACATATGTTTAAATCACATGCCGAAAAATGACGATCCGAAATGATAGATGTCGTGGGTAAACTATTGGATATTAAAGCAACATCGGACCAAATAGGTGTACGGAGTACAAGGATATTCCGACGACAACGGAGATGACTTTGAATACTGCCTGGTCGATGGATCTTGCCTATCATATAATAAAATACTTTGCCTACTTCATCTTCTATTGTTTCTGGTAATTTGTTGGATAAAATAAATTCAAATGGCCATCGATGAAGTCCTGCTGGCAAGGTTCCATTATTACTATTATTGTTATTTTTACCATTATTATTATTATTAGATCCAAAATAATGATCAATGTTGTTACTATTAATATTATTATTTGTCAAAGTAGATTGTAATGAAGAGGTTGATGAAGATCGTGAAGATGCTGCTGATAATAATAAAGGTGAATGACTATTGCTGTTACTGTTGCTATGATTAGGTAACCAACTTTGGAGTATTAAATGTTGTTCATGGATTTTTTTTTCATGAGAGAACTTGGTGTTACGTCCACTGCCTAACCCTATTATTCATCATTCGTATAAAAGGAATTATTTATTTATTTATTTATATATTTATATATTTATATATTTTTAAAAAAAGGTATCATTAGATCAAATCAATTATTTGATTGAATTTGATTCATTGTATTGCAAAAATTAAGTTTGCGGAGTTTGGAAAATCGATTAAAAAAAAAAAAAGGTTGCATGATTTATATAACGTTATCATTTAAAGTGATGATTATAATAATGATTTTTTTATTTATTTTATTTACCTTGAGGCCATAAAGTAAAAGATTTTCCAATGAATTTGATTTCAATAAAAGAAATAGCCATAGGTTTAGTAAGTACTAGTTCTACTTCTCCACGAAGTATAAAGTTACAATCGTCTTGAGCCGAACCACGGAGTATCACTGTATCCTCTGCTAAATTGATTGTAAATTTATGATTGGAAAAAAAAGGTACTAGTACTGGCATTTATATCAAATAATTTTATTTTATATATATATGTATGTATTTATGTGTAAATGTAAAGGATAAAGTTGATAATAAAATAATAGTCGAATGATAACAATTATTAATTATACTCTTAAATAATGGTGAGTCGAAAAAAGAAAAGAAAAGAAAGGCAAAAAAAGGAATCAAAAATTTTTTTGAACTTTAAAAAAATGGTAGCGGCGTTTAAATTTTGCGGGGTGAGTGGATGAATTATTCATGAAAAAATCAATTTTTTTAAAATTTCCTTTTTTTCTTTTACCCTTTATTTTTCCTTCCTTTACACAAAAATATATATATAAGTAAATGGATAGCGCTTGGACGGAAGTTCAACATATATGTGATACCAATCCGAGTAAAGTATCACCAGTATCTTCTTTATGCTGGGATCCATACCATGAATTACTATGGGTTGGTAATGATAACGTAAGTAAAATAGTATTTGAGCTTTTTTAATAATAACAATAATAATAATAATAATAATAATAATAATAAAATAACACTAATAATTACAATACAAATAATAATAATAATGTATACATTTAAACCTTCTTGTTTTAGGGCCGTGTTTCTTCATATTATGGAAAAGGTTTACAACGATATACTTCATTTAAAGCCCACACAGATCAACAAATTAGGCAAATACGAGTAACAGAACGAGGAGTACTTAGTTTAAGTCCAAAAAGTATTCAAATGAGAGATAGACAAGGATTAGTACGCTGGAATATTAGGTACTTTTTTTCAAAAAAAAAAAAAAAAAAAAAAAAAAAAAAAAAAAAAAAAAAAAAAAAAAAAAAAAAAAAAAAGATAAAAAAAAAAAAAAAAAAAAAAAAAAAAAAAAAAAAAAGAATATAGAAAAAGATATGTTCATTTGGAAATAATAATAATAATAATAATAAATTTATATATTTATCATCATAACTAATACATTTATTTTTATTTACAATATTATTACTATTACTACAACTATTATTATTATTATTATTATTATTATACATATTTTCTTTGTTTCTATAGTAACGATCAAATGAAAGATTTACACTGTATGACAACAACAACACTTACAAATGGGGATTTATATATAGCAGGACAACAGGATAATATGATAATCGTCAATGCAGCAAGAGGAGCAATAACAAAATCTTTACCTGGAGTATCTAACGTGGTTGTTATGCGGAATTTGCCAAGATCTATTTGTTGTGGAAGTATGTTGGGTGAAGTCACCCTACGCGATACGAGAACTATGAAAGTAGAACAACGTATTCAAGCACACACAGCAACTTTATCTGATTTAGATGTTTCTGGGAATTTATTATTAACTTGTGGTTTTTCTCAAAGGTAAAAATACAACATATATTATAATTAAATATATACAAAAAAAGACAATAACAATCATGATTTATGCATTTATAAATAAAACATTTACTTATTTATTTATTGTTCTGTATATATTTATTTATTTTATATAAATATGCATATAGACAAGGTTCCTTAATTATGGATCCATTAGTTAAAGTATATGACATTCGTATGACAATTCGATCTTTAGCACCTATTCCTTTCCCTAGTGGCCCTATGTTTTTAAAAATGCACCCAACACTCAGCTCAACATGTATAGTAGGTTCACAAACAGGCCAATTTCAAATGTGTGATGTATCTAGCCTTACCATGGGTTCCTTTGCGCCTCCATCTCACTTTTATCAGGTCCAAACATCAAGTTATATTACAGCCATGGATATATCAAGTTCTGGTCAATCCTTGGTTTTTAGTGATGGCAATAGTTTTGTTTATCAATATTCTGATCGGGAAAATTATATGATCAATCCTTATTCATTACCAGTAGTAACACCTAATTCATCTCCTGCACCAAATGTAGTAGTTAATAATGATACGTAAGCTTATAGTTATAGTTATATATACTTGTGTGTATGCGTATACATATGTGTGCGCGTGTGTATATGTATGCGTATTTATATGTTATACAATTGATCTCATCACCTTTTATTTTTATTTGTATTATGCTTTATAAATATAGACCATTATCAGCGATTGGCATGCCATATTATAGTGATCCTTTACTGTCATCTTGGACTGGAAATACAGTTTATGATGTTGGATACCCTACACCTCAAATTGATGAAGAAATTTTAAAAAGTATGAAAACAATAGATTTTGTTGGCTATGCTCCTAATCCTGGCAATATTCATCGTAATCAAGTCCCAAGAAGGAAAAAACAAGCGCATAAAAAAGATATTCCTAAATTTAGATCCGAACAAGAACGTGAATTACTATCATCATTTGGTGTTTTAGATGAAAATGAAAACACATTAGTAAGTTGATTTATTATTACTCTTATTATCTCTCATTTGCATATTTTTTTTTAAAAAAAAAAATCATATTTATAACTCTCTCGTTTCTTTTTTTATTTTAATTGTTATTATTATTATTTATAGTATTCAGCTAGACGATCTTCTTCCGTTGGTGATATAAAACTGGACCCACATGGATTAATTATGCCAAAACATTACCGACATGTTGAAATTCAATATAGTAAATTTGGTGTGGATGATTTTGATTTTGGGTAAGTTAAATAAAAAAAATGTAAAATTAAGTAAAATAAAGAGAAATTCATTATACTTATTTTTTTTATTATGATTATATTTTTTATATTGTATCTATGTAGATATTATAATCGTACTGCTTATGGTGGATTGGAAACGAATATTGGTAATTCTTATTGTAATTCTCTTTTACAAGTATTATTCTTCATTTTACCTTTACGTCAAATTGCAAAATCTCATATTGGTACTTCTTGTGAAAAAGAAAACTGCTTGTTATGTGAACTTGGATTTTTGTTTCGTATGTTGGAAGACTCTAAAGGTCAAAACTGTCAAGCAACTAATTTTTTGAAAGCCTTTAGTACTATTCCCCAAGGTAATATATAATAATAATAGAATATAATTCATGCAATATAATAAAATATTAGCCTTTTAATGTATTTTTATTTATTTTTTATTTTTTTAATAGCAAGCGCACTTGGCCTTTTTGAACCAGAATCACCAACCAAAAATATATCTTATTCTATGTTAATGCAAAATTTCACAAGGTTTATTTTGGAACAATTACATCAAGAATCAAATACCCAACCTAATAATCCATTTATCTTAAATACTCTCAAAAATAAACATACTACCAATGATAATGATGAAATATCAACACCAAAGGAAATACCATCCACAATGCAACAACTTTTTGGTTTACAAACATCAAGTCAAAGCAAATGTGGCAACTGTAATAATGAAGTTTCGCGTACAACTTACCCATTTGTTGTTGATTTATTATATCCCAAGAAGGTAATCATGCATATTCAGTATTATTATCATTATATGCTATACTATGTATATGAATGTATAACATTATATTCATTTATTTTATCAAATTAAATCATTAATTTTTACTTTTATTATGATTATTATTTTATGTATATCTAGTCTAAAAAGAGATCATTCACTAGTTTACTGAAAACCAGTATGTATCGTGAAAATCAAACAAAAGCTTGGTGTCCTAATTGTCAAAAATATCAACCAACAACAACTAAAAAAATCATCCAAGGTTTACCGAGTATATTACTTATTAATTCAGGTGTATCCTCTAGTGAAGAAACTAATGTATGGCGTCAAAATAATACATCATCACCTAAACCTACAACTGATTCTTCAAATACTGATAATGATAATGGTTCGGATTCAACGAATAATTCTTGGTTACCAGAAAGGTTAGTCATTATATATATATATAAGTTCAGAATAGTGTATACTCATATACATTATTTTTTATTTCTTATATTTTTTTTTAGATTTGGTATACATATCAACGGACCTGAGTTAAGTATCAAAGTATTACCTCATGATAAAGAAATTCCACCTGAATTTTTAGAATCGCCGGGAAAATGTGCAATATATGAGCTTACTGTAAGTAATCTAAATATGCAATATTTTAGATATTTATACATACTTAAAACGTTGAAATATCAATTATTATTTTAAAAAAAATAGTCTACAATCCTTCAAGTACAAACTGAAGAAGAACCCGCTCATCTTGTGGCACAAATCAAAAGTAAGTTAATATATATATAATAAAAAGGAAAAAGAAATCAAATATATTGCCTTTTTATTTATTATTTTTATTTTTTATAACGTATACAGTACCAGATAGTGAACGACAAGGCTATTCAGATGGTAAAAGAAAATACACACTTATATATACCTAAAATAAAATCGAATATGATATTAAAATAAATTATTCTCACTAACTATTAGAAACTGGACTTGATGATGAAGAAAAAGAAAAATCTCCTTGGTATATATTTAATGACTTTTTAGTAAAACGCATTCGTTCTGAAGAAATTGTCTCATTTAAAGGAACTTGGAAGGTAAAATATAAAACAAATACATACATGATTATATGAATATGTTAATAATTTAATAAAATCATATCAATATAATATTATATATTCTATTACTATTATTATTTTTATTTAGACACCCTCCGTTATACAATACTCCAGAGTAGACATGGATAAGTTACTGGATCTCTCAAATCTACCAAATGAAATTGATTATTCTCTATTTTTCAAAAACATGACTATTGCGAAGTAAGTGTAATATATATATATATATATATATCCACTTTGTCTATATACATAGAGAGAGATCTAATATATAATATTTGTTAATTAGGAACCCCTCTGAAACACTAAGCTATGAATTATTAACCAAAGATGAATTACCTAAACCTGGTTCATTGATTGCTATTGATTCAGAATTTGTGGCATTAAAACAAGAAGAAACTGAAATCCGCAGTGATGGTACAAAATCTGTTATACGACCAAGTACATTATCATTGGCTAGACTTAGTGTTTTACGTGGCGAAGATGGTGAAAAAGAAGGTGTCCCATTTATTGATGATTATATCGTGACAAGCGAACCAGTAGTAGATTATTTAACTGAATACAGTGGTATCGAAGGTAATAAAAAAAAATTAAATGTGTATAAACATATGATTGTAAAGGGGGGAAAATAATATAATGTTAATTTATTTTTTCTATTTTTTATTTATTTTTATTTTGTACATATCTATAGCTGATGATTTGGATCCAACAAAAAGCACGCGCACATTAGTACCTTTGAAAGTTGCATATAAAAAAATTCGATTATTGGTTGACCTTGGATGTATTTTTATTGGGCATGGGCTTAAAAAAGATTTTAGAATTATCAGTAAGTTTAATGTATTAACTATTATCATAATATACAAGGTACAAAACATTCATCAATTGGTATTTTTTCTTTCTTTCTCTTTTTTTAATAGACATTCTAGTACCTCCAGATCAAATTATTGATACTGTTGATATATATCATATTCGTAATCGACATAGGTAATATTTATAATCATATATATATATATATATATATATATCAAATATATACAAAACACATGAACTAACTGATCTAATATATTCATTACCTATTATATTTGCTGTAGAAAAATATCACTAAGATTTTTGGCTTGGCACTTATTAGATCAGGAAATCCAATCGCAAGGACACGACAGTATTATTGATGCTAAAATTGTAAAAAAAAAAAAAAATAGTAATAAAATATTGATTGATATTGATAAAACTTTTGACGTTAAACTATTTATTTTGATATTTTGATTAGGCTTTAATATTATATAAAAAATATTTAGAATACCGAGAAAATGGAACTTTTGGACAAGTATTAGAAGGTGTTTATGCAGCTGGACATAAATCAAATTGGTTAAAAGGGCCTAAAGATCAACCTCCTAAAACAGTAACAAATACACCTCAACAAGAAGTACAACAACCATTTTTCTATTCATCCGGATGGCCATTATAATCAATAGATTATTTATATCATAGCCATCGACACATTAATATATTTATTTAATTATTTTTATTTATATATATATTTATTAGTATATGTAAAAAAGATTTTAAATTTTATAGAAATAAACCATCATTTAATAATTACCAACCATACTAATAATTTTTTTTTAATTAAGTTTTAAATGTATATATATAAATATTTTATTGGTAGAAAGATTTAGATTTTAAAAGAAAAAAAAAAAGATATGAAAAATATTTGTACAATATGATAATTAATAATGACCTGCAGCATAAAAATTATAATATAAATATAAAGTGAAAAAAAATAGATATCAATAATGAATAGAATTAAAAAAAAAAAGTGGGAAGAAAATTAATATGCAATATTATTATTATTATTTAAAGCTTGGTAGAACAACAAGAAGCACCATCCTTAGGAGCAGCATTAGCGTTAACAGATTGGTTGATTTTCTTATTGGTTGGAGGAATATCTAAACCAGGATTGGCAATGAAGAAGTTACAAGGTTGCATTTTGAAACCACAGTATTCAACAGGCATAACAGGGAAATCTTCAACACGAGGTAAATGGGTAATACCGAAAGTGAACCAGAGCACAACATCAGTATTAGAAATATCCTTCTTTTCTTTTACCCAATTTTCTAAACTATCGGTACCATCAGATTGGTTGCAATAGAAACCACCAGCAAACATTTGTTTTTCATCATAAGGTGTCACCCAAACGGTCTTTTTAGCAAAACCAGCGCGTTGACCAACAACTGAATCATGTTGGGCCATTAAAGGAGCTTGATGCATAGAAGTAACTTTCCAAGCAACAGGTGTTTTAGTATAAGGATGAATGCGGTTTTCATTAAAGATCTTCCATACACGAGATGTTTCATAAGAAGGAATGGATTGAGCTTGATGGGTATCACGATACATAGTGGTTTCAGCATAAAAACCATTACCAAAGGCATTTTTTGGGTGACCAGTAGGGTAAGGAACACGATGACAATCTACTTGACCAATAGTATTATTAAAACCGTCAATCATAGGGTCAACACGCATAGTAAAGAAATGTTGATGATATTGGGCATTAACTTGAGGAGCTACAGTTACACCATAACCTTCGGGAGATTCATCTTCAGCAAGAACGTGTGTATTTAATTCACCAGTGGCTTTTACTTCATATTCAAAAGTACCATCTTGATAGAAATAGTAGTATAAGCCATAATCATAATTGGCAACTATATTTAGAAAATGGAGAAAAAGAAAAAAAGGCAATTTTTTAAAATTAATTTAAATAGTATATAAATATATGCACTTTAAATTTTAACCTTAATTCTTTTTCTTATCTCTCTTTTTTTTTTTTTTTTTTTTTTTTTTTTTTAGTTTTTTTTTTTTTTTTTTTTTTTTTTTTTTTACCTGTAACAATTTGACTAATAACTAAACGTCTACCACGAACAGAATGAGCTCTACCATTACGATAATCAGTATGTTTGAACAAGATACCATGATCTTCTTCATGAAGACAAATAGCATTTGGAACATGGAAAGGTTGACCCTTATGATCATTAAATGTAGCATCAAAGTAATAAATGGAACCCAAACAATCGCAACCTAAAGTTAAAGAGTTAGTACAAAGACCAAGACCATATTCACCAACGTCAAAAGCATGTTTACGATAGTGAGGGGAATGAGGGTCAGCATAAGGTACTACCATTTCTGATAAAGAAATACGGTAAAACAATGGACGCTTTTCAGCACCATCTTGATAACTAACGTTATGGATTACAAGACCTTCACGATAATTCATTGAAATACGCATATTCCATTTTTGCCAATCAATTTCATGACCTTTAACAGTAAAGGAAACACCTTGGGGTTGTTGGATGATGATAGGCTTGACATCTTTACGCATATTTTCTTCTCCAATAAATTCAGGTAAGAAATTATGCTTTTGCATAGGGATAGTTGGTCGGGTGAATTTACTGTTTCTTGTTTTAATACGTTCAATACCAATTACTTTCATTAAACCAACATCTAATAAATATATACAAATATATATATAATACAATAAAATTATTAGTTGATATAAATATTGGCGATCCTTATTATTTTTTGTTAGAATATGAAAAACTTACCAACAATTGGAACAAAATCTAAAGGATGAGCATATTGATTATCTTCTTCGCAAGTACGCATGTACATTAAAGCTTGCATAAGACGTTTGCCACGACCAGGATAGTTGACATGACGAGCAATAGCCCAAGGATCATTAAAGACTTGTGACATATCAGTGATGCCTAATTCACGACATTCAGCTTGAACACCTTCATCTTTTAATACTAATTCTTCTACTTCAAACATTTCATCCATGGTTAAAATAGGTTGAACATCAGGAATATAAGTCCAAGACTTGAGTCTTTCTTCATCTAAAGAAACAATTCCTTCAAAACACTTCATGGAGGGACGTTCCAAGGCAACAATTAAACATTCACGTTCAACATGATTAATACGAGGACGACTGGTATCCCAACCTAAATAGGACAACATCTTTTCTTTGGCAGGTTCCTTTAAAGTAATAGTGTTGAAAACGAGATCCATAGTTGGTTTGGCTTGACGAACAATTTGACCAGCTAAAATGATTTCTTCACCATTTAATTGGTCGAAAGGATGATGTTTACTTGAAGCAGTAACAGTTTTCATTTCTTTAACGGTAGCCATAGTAATAATAATGTAATGAAAAATATAAAGATATTTAGGTTGATAAATAAATAATTAAATAAAAAATAAATAAGGGGAAGAAAAAGAAAAAAAGAAGACAATGAGAAAATAGTATCATTTTTATATTTATTTATTTATTTTAGGAAAGTAGAGGTTTATTCATTTATGACCATAAAAATCTATTGAGGTTAAATCTTTTGGTGTGAAATTTATACATATTTGTCATTACTAGCCTCAGACTACCTTACCCTTATCCTTGATCCTATTTAAAAGATAAACAAATAAATGATTAATTTTTTTTTTTTAAATAATAAATAAAAAAAAACCATCCCCTATTTTCTAAAGTATATACACTGATAAAAAAAAAATCTTTTTTTTCTCTTCATAGCGTTTTTTTTTTAAAAAACATAAATTAAAATAAATCAAGTAGTAATACTAAATAGTAAGCAAAATGGAGTATTTATTTATTTATTTTTATGCAATTACTATTGTATATATTATTTTTATTACAGAAAAGTATTCAAGGAGGATGGGGGTTAGGATAGTAAATATTTTATCATGAACAGCTTTATGACAAATCGTTAGTGAATCTTTCGTGGGAATGTCCTGATTTGGAAGACCATGATAACAAATAAAGTTCTCGGTTCTTAAATTATTCTCTAATCCTAAAAGGACTATTTTTTCCTACTGCTATTGGTTCACCTTTTTTGGTCATTCGTTCTTTTTGATTATTAAAAAAAAAGCGGAGATCAACTGTTTATTCGTTTTTTCTTTCTTATTTGGACTTTTTTTTTTGGATGTTGTATATAGATTTTAATACGGAGATCAAATGATTTATAAAGATACACATAAATTGCTTTTCTTTATATTTAAATAGTTCATAATCATTACATAATGCATTACCACTTTTATATTATTTAATATGCAGGATAAATATATAATCGAGATTATTTTGAAATAAACTTTTAGCTATGTCATTGTTTTTTCTTTATTACTGTATACACCTTTTTTTTATACGCGGGCAGAGTTATGAGTAAAAATAAAAAATCTTATCTATACAATAGGAAGAACAAAATGACTGTATTGGTTTTTTAACTACAACCATTTAGGACAACATTTTTTTTTTTTTTTATTATATTTCTAGCTGTGGTCATGGCTTTTATCAGTGTTGTAGCTTAGTCTTTAGCTATGATCTACAAATAAAAATAATGATCACATAGAATATAATAAATAGGTTAAAAAAGAAAAATAAGTGCGTATAGTATTTTTTTTAAAAAAAAAAATAAAGATCAAAAATAAACCTAAAAAAGGAAATGGATTTAAAAGTCTGTGCTTTATTCTGTTGCACTTTTTTTTTTTTTTTTTGATGATTCAAATTATTGAATTTTTTTAATACATTATAATCATCCTTCTATTCAGTTTGAAGACAATACTAGTCGAAGGACTTGAAACATTAATTTTTTGGCTGGCGGTATTTAAAAAAAGAAAGCAAAAAAATTTTATGTCAATTTTTTTTTTCACTCTCTTTTCTCTTTTATTTTTTTATTTGTCGCCTATTAGTATATATATATATATAGATAGATTAAAATGTCTAGTGACGATAAAAAAGGTTATTATAATAGTACATTATAATCCAAAACCGGAAAGCTATACTGTCTTTCTAAATTATAATCTTTTATTTCAGTGAATTGCCCTATATGTGGAAAAAGCGTTAGCGAAGACATAATTAACACTCACTTGGATTCAAATTGCGCAGTAATAGAAGACATGGTAAAAATGTCATTTATAAACAAGGAATTTAAAAAATAATATAAATAATAATAACACTTATTGCTTGCATTTCTATTTCGTATATTATCATTATCTTTTTAAATAGTCTTCAGCAACAAAACTTGCTTCTATATTCACCAGTCCTAAATCTCAGCAGGAAGTAAAGAAAATATCAATTAGTCCTAGTCAGGTAACTTTATAAACTTTTAAATTATAAAAAAGAAATGACTTATAGAGACTTTATTAATATGTATATGTATATGTACGTGTGTTTGTACAGCCGGTTAAAAGAGCACCTTTATTTGAAAATAAAACAACAAAACAGTATGAATATGAACAATTGGATCGTAAACAAGATACAACTAAAAAGAGCGATAATATCAAAGCTGACTTTCCTGCTTCTAAACGCCAAAGACTTGATCCTACATCTATTGCTATGCCCTTGGCTGCTAAAGGTAATTATATAATACGAATAATTATAATAATGATGACAATAACAATAAAGAAAAGGAAATGGAAGATAATATCAATTATTAATATCATTTTTTCTTTTCTTTTTAAGTTCGACCAAATACTTTGGAAGATATTATCGGACAAGAAGAGTTGGTTGGGAAGGATGGGATATTAAATAAATTAATTAAAGTTGATAGAATTCCATCTATGATTTTATGGTAATAACAGTAATATAAGTAAAAAATGGTAATGATGGTTCATATATAACCATTATTTCTTTATTTTTATTTTAAATATAGGGGATACCCAGGTACAGGAAAAACAACATTAGCAAGAATAATATCAAAAACAACCAAATCAAGATTCATAGAACTTAGTGCAACTAGCCATGGAGCGAGCGATGTTAGAAAAGCATTTGATGAAGCTAAAGGACACTTGGCATTAACAGGACAACGCACTATAGTTTTTATTGACGAAATTCATCGATTTACAAAAGCTCAACAAGATTTATTTTTACCATATGTGGAATCTGGTCAAATTCGCTTAATTGGTGCAACAACTGAAAACCCTTCTTTTAAAGTGAATTCTGCTCTTTTATCCCGATGCCGTGTATTTGTTTTAAAACAGCTTACCACCGACCATATTACAATGATATTAGCAAATGCCTTATTTAAATGGAGATATCAAGAAACAAATAATAATTATTTAGAAAGTAACAACAAGGATGGAAACAATGATGAACAAAAGACTGGTGACGATCTTATATCTCAATTGGATCAATCTGAAAAAGATGCTATTATATTCTTAGCTAATTTTAGCGATGGTGATGGTAAAAAAAAAAAAGAGATATAGCCATATATGATATATGATATATATAAATGAGTATTATTCATAATATTTTTTTTTAAAAAAAAATCTTTTAGCAAGAAGTGCTTTAAATACATTGGAAATTGCTTTGAATACATTACCTTCTAAACAATCATTATTAAATGTTGATTCTATTAAAGGTAAAGAGAATACATACTTAAAATACTGAAATACATAAATACTTGTATATAAATTAAAATAAACGTTCATCATTATCTTTATTATCTTTATTATTATTATTATTATTATTTAGGAGCTTTTCAAAAATCGCATTTATTATATGATCGAAATGGTGAAGAACATTATAATTTAATCAGTGCTTTGCATAAAAGCATACGTGGAGGGTAATGTGAAATAATTACGATGAATAATATATACAAACATATTGAAAAGATAATCAATATCATTAACATATATATATATATAATTAGAGATGCAGATGCAGCATTATATTGGTTAGTAAGGATGTTAGAATCAGGTGAAGACCCATTATATATTGGTCGTAGGTTGATTAGAATGGCTAGTGAAGACATAGGTTTAGCAGATAATACAGCACTCCCTTTAACAGTAGCAGCTTACCATGGTACAGAAAAGGTTGGAATGCCAGAGTGCAAAGTTATATTAGGTAAAGATATATTATTGTTAGTTTTTATTTGTTTAGTAATTATTATAAATATACATATGTACACTACTGGTATTTTTATTGAAATCAATATTGTATTATTATTTTTATTTTATTTAGCTCAAGCTGCAGTTTATTTAGCTGAAACAAAGAAAAGTGTCCGTGTTTATAAAGCCTATAATAAAATTAGTAGCATTATACAAGAAGAGCCTAATCATCCAGTACCACTACACATTAGAAACGCACCTACTACATTAATGAAAAATCTAGGCTATGGTAAAGACTATATGTATAACCCTGATTATAAAGACGGAGAAGCTGAACAGCAAACTTATCTTCCTGATGCTTTAATTGGTCGTAAATTTTTGGAGGATGACAATGAATAAGTATAGTTTTATCTTGTATAATGTTGATGTTTGTTATTATATAATATATTTTAATAAAAGAAAATGATTGATAGCTAGTTTATTTTTTTTTTCATATGTATATATATATATATATATAATAAAAAGAATCTATATATAATTATTGTAGAATAGTTGTGTTGATTGAAATAAAAATAAAAAATAAAAAACTAATGAAAGAGAGGATAGGGGAATAATCATAAATATGATAAATGTGTATTATTTTGTTTTTTGATCACAGATAATTTTAATTTCTTCTATACGTTTTTGTAATGTTGCTACAGCTCCAATCCATATTTCCAAGTCCTTCTGTTTATCCGCTACTGATACTCTAAATGGAATAGTTTTTGTTGTACTTGGTAAACTTGCCGATTGAGTTAAAAATCGTGTATGATTTCGTACTGATAACTGGATATCCTATTTGTTTTAAGGTAGTAAAGAGTAAAGAAAGAAAGAAAAAAGTAAATATTTAAATATTTAAATATATGACTAGTCTTCTCTTTTTCTTTTCTTTTATTTTTACGTTAACCAATGAAAAATATCTTGTCGCTAAATCGCGAAACTCGCTGGTTCTTTCTTTTACTGCTAATTCAGCATCTTCATCACTAGGTCCATCGTCTGTTAATATGGCAAATGCTTCGCCTGCTGTTTCTACAAGTGAAACTAATTTCTATGAAAAAGAAAAAAACAATCAAATAAATTGAATTTAATATTTAATATTATAATAATCAATTATATAAACAAACTCAATTCTTTTTTTTTTTTATTTGTTATTACTTTTTCTACTTGATGTAAATCTTGAATACGTGCTATACTGTCATCTATTTTATTATTCATTTTTTTTAAGAAGAAAAAAAGGAAAGAGAAAAAAGATATGAAAAAAATTCACGTTGGTTTTTTATAAAAAATAATAATTAAAATTCCGCTAAAAAATTCATTTTGAATAAATTATATTTGTTTTTATTTATTTTCTTTGCATAAAAAATACGAATAAAAAATAGAACATTAAAAAAAGCTATGGAGCTAAAAAATTATCTGTTATTTATTAAAATAGAAATAAATAAATTTAAAAGTATCTATATAATTGGACTTTTGATGAAGTTAGAATGGTAATTAAATGCTCTTGATTTTCTAAAACGCTATGCTGTATATCATAAATTCGTTCACCTATTGGATAAGACTTGAATTGGCCATCATTATCTTGTAAACAAAACTATACAATATACATTTATATATACATTAATATTTTTTGATATATTTATTAAGAAAGAAATAAAAAAGAAATAAAAAAAAATTACATTATTCTTCATTCCATCAGAAAAACACAAAACAGATTTGTCACCTTGTTTAAACGTTAGAGTACGATTAATCCATTTTTGTTCAGAAGGGTATCCAAGAGACCACTTTTTTTCGAGTGATAAATCGTCCAAAAGCCTCATAATCATATGTTTGCTTGAATTATGTCTTCTTAGAGAAAGTAAAAGGGTTTGATCATTTTCATTCATGCGTAACGAATAAGGTTTAAAATCTGTCATAGATGTTTGGATAAATATATATATATATATATAGTGTTATGAGGATTACATTATCACTATTATTATTCTTTTTCTTTTTTCCTATTTTACCTTGTATATTATCTAACGTTAAAATATGGCATTGGTTACATTCATCGATAGATGGTACAGTGCCATCTAATGGTCGTGTTAGGATGGATGGATCCAGCTGCCAAGCGTAAAATTTATTAAGATTTGCACATAATATAACAGGTTTGTCACTTATCCTTGTAACAACGATTGAATGCACAGGCGATATACCAGTTAATTGTCGGTTATTGAGTTGATATAATGGTGATTTTGATTGCCGTTTATCATATACTATAACACTACCATTTGCCAATCCACAATAAAGTAATGGTGAAGAATCATTGATATCAAATAAACAACAATAACCCGGTGAATTCAATGGGAATCTAAATATATTTATACATTAAGATAAATTAAATAAAAATAATATAAAATAAAAAATCATTAACCTAAAGATCGCTTTATAGTTTTATGAATAAACTTATATATATATATATATATATATTACGTTTCTATTAATTTTTTATCCTTGATTGATGTCAGTTTCATTGTTTTATCGTACCCAGACGTCAATAAATAATCGCGTTGGCATTTTATATCTCGAATAACACCAGAATGAATAGGTAAAAATGGTTCACGGTCGACACTTAGGATACTTGTAATGTCCACCCCATAATCTTTATCTTTTTTAGTTGAAGTAAAAATAACTTTTTTTTCTTCATGTATGGCCATAGCATAAGTTGACAAGTTCTATAAAGTTATCATAGAAAAAAATAAAATAAGCTTTTCAACGAAAATTAAACTTTTTTATTATTATATTTACATTTATATTATATTAATATAATACCTTGTTAGTTAAATATTCAGTACGATAAAGTTGAAAAGATTTGGTTTGATTCATTGATTTATGATTATCGTTTCTAAAATATACACATAAATGTAAGGCGAATAAAAGTATAATATATATATATATTTTTAATTATACGGTAAAATAAAATAAATAATTAAAGACTTACATGACGTTACTGTGATCCTTATTAATAAAATCTTGATCTGGTAAGCCGTTGTTATTCTTTATTACCCTGTTAAGCTCCCTTTTAGTCATACTTAGAGCAAGTAAAGTCTTTTCAAGCTTGTTATTATAATCCGCTAGTTGTAACTTGGCTTGATTTAAATCTCTTTTGATTTTTTCCTCTTCAACAACATCTTGTATTGATATATTGATTGGTAAAACCGGTCGAATATCATTTTTAACTATATTTTGTCTATTATTATTTGTAATAGTTTTTGGTTGGTTTGACAGTTCAACAAATAATATAATACAAAAAAATAATATAATATAATAACAATATATATTAAAATGACTCGTTCTTTTTATATATTAGTATATATATCTATGTCATGTCATACTTGACTCCTCTGTTTCATTTTATTATTACTTGCAATGGGGACACTGGGGTTTAACTGTCTTTGCTGCTTCCATCCAACGATATATACAACTATTTATAATAATATTAAAAAAAGAAAAGAGAGAGAGAGAAATGTTGTTTTAGTATAACGTATATTTAAATATTTATTAGAATTATAAATCACCTTTGTCCATAAAAATGACCACACTTGAGAGTGATTAATCGGTGAGGACCTGAACTGTTCCAATTTTCTGAACATATAGAACATTCCATAGAATCGTCGTCTGAATCATCCTTATCTATTTTTTGTATTTTTTCTTGATTTTTGTCATAAACATCATCCAATACTGTTATAGCACGCTTGAGCGAACTGTTAAATTCAATAGACATTTTTTTATATTTTTTTATTTTTTTAATCAAGAAAAAAAATAATAAAACGAGAGTTAAAAAAAATATTTTTTTTTAATTCTTTCATCGCCCCTCGGATAAAAATACCCCGAAGACCTACTATCTTTTAATGGTTGGGATTATGCATAAAAAAGTGATTTTTTTTTTAATTTCTCTTCATATCTATAATATTTTTTTGTCCCTTTTTTTAAAAAAAATAATAATAATATGATATAACAAATAGTTATAAAAGCATAAAATAGGCTGTTAGTCACTTTTTTTTATATGTTCATAAAATAAAGAAAAACATATACAATGGCCCTTTTTTGTGGCGATTTTACTCTGAAATAGAATTAAGACAAGTATTGTATTATTAGATAATTAGCTTACCTACATTTTATCTAAGTATTCAAATAGTTAAATCAAAATATATTTTTTTTTCTTTCCTTTTCACTAAACAACTTTTAACACAATCGATTAAATTTTTAATAACAACGCAATATATATTGTGACAAAAAAAATAAATCGTGTTTATTTATTGATTTACGTCTCCAAGTGTAAAACTTTGCATAATAGCACATGAAACCGACATATCTAATTGAACAATGTATTTTAAAAAGCTGTGCACAAACCAACGAAATAGTAACAAAATTAATACATAACTAAACAAAAAAATAATGCATTAACAAAAAGTTATTATTATATCAAAAAATGATATTTGCGCTCGCCCAACGTCGTAGGTCGTAAAGGAAGTTAAGAATTTTACATTAATATTTTTATAATCTGTGATGGTAAAAGCAAAGCAAAAAACTCTTTTCAAGCTACGAACACATCAACAATGAAATGGAAAATATATAGTTATATCAGCAGAAGGTACGGACAAAAAAGAAGCAATTGCAACCTTGATAGAGACTATAATCTCAATCACATACTAAGTCTTAGATATTATGTTTTGAATAATTTCACTTTTATATAAAAAAGTTGGGCAATATTAATAAAGGATATAGCAAACTATCCTATTTTTTTTAATGTCACTTCACAATTTTGTATATTTCATTTTATATTCTATTAAAAAAAATATTGAATCTATTATCCGTTGTTAAATAAGTAAATATATAATTTATTAAATAACTGTAAGCAGCTTTTATTTTTCTCTTGATATTCATGAGATGTTCTTTGATAATAAAAATAAAATAATTTATGGGGTACTAATATTAACAATATAAATACTAATATACAATATCATAATGCCCTAATAAAGAATTGTTTAAAGAATATATAAATATACATAAATACGCAGGTATATTACGTCTGAATTCTTTTTTCACCTTTTTTTTTTTTTCTCTTTTTCACCTTTTTTTTTTTTTTTTTTTTTTTTTCTTTCTTTCTAAATTTTTATTTTTTATATATTTATACAATAATATTTTTTTATAATTTTATCCGATCCTAATTGTATTCATCCTAAACTTTTTTTTTTTTTAGCAATTACCAGGTCGATAAATTAATTTAAGAGGATGTTTTGAATTTTTATCGTTTTCATTTGGCCAAAATTCATGTACAGCCGCCTGATCACTATTGCTTCCATCCAAATAAATCACATCTACAGGAATATCTAAAGCTTTTGTTAATGCAATGATTTGTAAATGATCCGATTCTTTTCCAAAGGCTTCCACATGAGCGGCGCAAAATTCATCAATAGAAATCATTTCAACAATTAAAAAGGGTTCATATTCATCAGCGTGTATACGTAAATAAGCTGAAGCCACAAACCGTAAATGCATGACAATAGCATTACTGATTTCCGGGGATTGAAAGGCGACCAAAAATAAATCTGGATCATTAGCATAATTAGTTGGTATCTTTTTAAATTGTTCCAAAGTTACTTCATAAAAATCTTCATAGGCTAATTGCTGAAATCCTCCCTTTTCTAATAATTGTGGCGTTGATTGTAACCAAAATAAAGCTTCATCATATTTTTCTTTACTGTTCAATAAACTTTCGAACCATGCAAAAGCAAATGCTAATCATCATAAATTATAATATATACATAGATATGGATATATATATATATACATTAATATATTCATACATATATACATATATATCGTCCATTAATATGTTATAAACATTTTTCTTTTCAATCAATTTTCCTCTCTGTAAAAAATTTACCTCTAAAAAAACAGTTTCCTACCAAGAAATAATTCAAAATAATATTATTTAATTTATATTTAATATTCATCCACTCATGCTTTTATTATCTATGCCTGTATATATATATATATATTTACTTTACCATCACCACGACACTTGCGTATTTTGGAATAACTTTTACTAAGATTCTGAAACAGCAACAAAAACATATAAATATAAATAAAAGGGAGTATTATTTACTTATATAGGAACGTAGTTCTATTGTTGTTATTGTTTTAAACACATATGTACTTTTTTACCTTGACTTTTTTTAAAAAAGATTCATTATCCTTGAATTCTTCTTCTAGTTTTGATATAGGTTCATCTTGACAAACAAGGGGAATCTATATATATTAATAAAGTTCATATATCATTACTATTTGTTTATTTCTATATATATATACGTGTATGTGTATATTACTTTTTCAGCTTCTTCATCTTTTATTTGCTGTTCAAACTCAAGTATTTGTTCATCAGTTAATTCAGGTTCAGTTTGTGCTGTAGACATAATTTATTATTTTAAAAAAAAAAGGCTAAAAAGAAAGGAGGAAAAAAAAAGAGAGAATTTAAAAAAACTCGCCTTTTCCTGATATTAAAATTCCGCCAGCATATGGTTGCATAGTAATAATTTTTTTATATAATATTATAAAATGTATATCAATTGCTATTGATTATCCATTTTTTTTAATAAAATAAAAATACATAATTATAAATTGACAATTAATAACTAAGGACATAGTTTTTATTTTAATTTTTAAACTTGTCTGGACGCATTTGATCATAATACCGTTTGATAATAAAAAATAGTAAAGGTTTCCTTTTCATCTCGTTTTTTTATATACTTCATTACTTCTTGTTGTAAACTTATGAATTGAATCCTTTATAATATCTTTATTATTATTTTCATCTTCAATAATAATTTTACTATTGCTATAGTTGTCTTCATTCATTTTAATATTATCCTATCCCTTGAAAATATTTTTCTTATTATTATTATTCACTTTATATCAAACGGATACTGTTACGTATGGTGATTCGACTTTGAGTGGCTAGGTATAAGTTTTTGTAAAACAAAATGAAGTAAAATAGAAATAAAAAAAATAAAAATAAAAAAACAACTTGTGATCAATACGCAAAAGAGAGGTAAAGGCAATTTTATTTCTGATCCAATTTGGCTTAATATATGGCTGTCGTCGGCATTTAAAATGGTTAGAAATAATTTAAAACAAGATTAAATCAAATAAAATAAAAACTATAAAAAGTAAAATATAAAAGTATAAAAATATATAATAAATGAATGAATATAAAACGAAATAAACTATAAATAGTATAAAAAAATAAATAAAAAAAAGTTGAGCGGTCGAAAACAGAGTATATTTGTTTCAAAAATATCTAAGTTACACATAAATATATTACGTCAGTTTGTCCGAGTGGTTAAGGAGTGAGACTTGAAATCTCATGGGCTATGCCCGCGTAGGTTCAAATCCTGCAGCTGACGATATTTTTAAAGTCCATAACCGGCTAAATATTTAAGCTTTTTTTATTTATTTTTTGGTAAGAATTATTTTATTAAAATAAATAATGTTGTGGATTAATTTAGTTGTTTAGAAAGTGGAGTTTCCTTTGTTTTGTGGGTTTTTGTTTAAGATTTATTTTTTTTTGAAATGAGGAATGAGTATTGTTATGTGGGTTTTTGGTTATGTCGTGTGTGTTTTTGGTAAGAGTTATTTTTGTTAAAATAAATTAAGTGATTTTGTATTTATATTAAATATAAATAAGATAATTCCAGTGAGCACCAGTTCTTGTTTTATAAGTAGAACGACTTAATATAATGTAAAAGTAAAAAATTTAAAATAATAAAATAAAATATTTAAAAAAATTCAAAAGTGTATGCAAATGAATTTAAAAGTCAGAGTAGATTATTATATAAAAAGAGTAATAATCAAATAAAGTAAAAATAAAATTAAAATAAAATATAAAAGTTTATATCTGTTGTATAAGAATAAGAAGAGATTTCACTTAAGAAATAAAATGTGTTTGTTATAGTAATAAAATGATTTCAATTAAGAAATTAATATAAAGTTAAAATAAAATAAAATACTTATTATATAAAATATTATTTAAAAATTTGACAAAGTAAAAAAAAAAGGAAAGAAGTTATAGGAAAAAGGTTGTAGAACTTAAATTATGAAAAAAAATTAATCGTCGCCAACTTCATCAGCTTGGCCGACATTCGTAAATGTTATTTTTGTTAAAATGGTAATAATAGCTATTATGGATTTTTATTATTGTTTATAAAGTATAATTCCATTTTATCGTTTTGTTATTGCTTTTGTTAGTTGTTTATAAAGTATAGTTCTCTTTTATAATTTTTAAAAAAGTAAGTAATTTAAAACGCTATATAGTTGCCAGTGAGCATTACTATCTTATTTTATAAGTAGATACAGCTTAGTTTAGGTTATACAAAATAAATAGGGAGAGAATAAATATATAAATATATAAACTAAATTATATAATCAGATAATGATCAACAATTATATTATGTAATGCAAATATTTTATGAAGTGTTTAACATATTACGCGAACAAATGATAATGATTGCTTATCAGTTATTTTCTTTATTTATTACGAAATATTACTTGATTAAAATTAAATATTTAAGGTAAAATAAAGTTTTAAAAGTTAAAAGAAGGCAAAATTTTTACATCCATCTGCTACCGCATCCTTCACCATCCATCACTGAGGTTCCTGCAGGACCGAAAGAGATACTATTCACCCACATAGCATTAGACACTGTTTGACCTTTATAGACTTGTTGGTAATTTCCTGTACAGTCTGATGTTGAGAACAATTTCAAAACACCACTTTCGTCATACTTTATTTTTTCTGTTCTTGTTCCACTCATACATGCACATACTCTTTTGGTTGAAGTGCTTGTAAGAAATTGGCATCCTCCACCAGAACAATAAGGAACATCATAAAAAACAGCACTGACGGCAATTGAATAACCGGATACAACCAAAAACAAAAATACTAAATTGTTCAAATTCATATTGGTAGCTCCTGTAATAATAGAAAAAATTTAAAACATAAAAAATAAAAAATACCCTCCTTTTAACTTTTTAAAATTTAATTTTAAGTAATATGTCGTAAAAATAAAACGCAACGATCCACAAAGTATCACGTTTCATGGATTACATCTTAGTGTCACCTATCAATTTAAACAGTACTGTATCGTACAGAATTAGCAATTATTCCTTAATATAATGATCAAGCATTCCTTCGCCACACTTTTTTTCGGCTAACACTTAAAAATAATACTACATTGTACAGGATTAGTAATCATTCCTTAATATAATAACGATCGTGTGTTCCTTTGTCATACTTTATTCCAACCAGCGTATATGTTTGTTATCGTGAATTCCTTTTTGACAAATATATTCATATAACTCTATTATCACAAGAATTGCTTCTTTATTATCTTTTATATAATATACTATGTTTTATCAACTTCTGTTCTTTAATAGTTATCGTATCTATTTCTAGTCTTCCTCAATCTTGGCCTTGTTTAATGTATTCATCTCCCCTTGGTTTTTTTTAAGTGATATCGAACTGTCTCCTAGACTTAGCCTTATTCACATTCATTATACTGATAATGAAGTTGAAGCCTTTACTAATGATGATGATGATTCCAGTTATAATATAAAGAAAATAATCAGTAACAGATATTATTATAAATAAAACATGGCATATTTTAGATAATCATAATTTAATTACATTATTGAAAACTCGTGAATATAATTATTTTCTTAAAAGCCAACTTTATTATTTTACATCAAGCCAAATATAAATATTACAGCCATAATTTATATTTAATAATTCAAACCATTAATAACTGAAGCATATATATTTTAATTAAATAAATTTTGAAACAAAATAAGTTTATTCATGTTTATTTTTAATAAATAAAAGAGTTTCAGTAAACGATAAATTATATTTTATAAGCATAATAGTTTAAATATAAGAAAATAGATAAATTAAATTAAAGAAGTACTACAAAATAAGCAAGGCTAAAAAAAATAAATATAGTTAGTATAAAAATTTAAATGGTTTAAACCAAAAAGAACAAAAGTATTCAAACACATAAATATAATAAAATCAAATAAAGCGAATATATAAAATAAAAATTAATTCTGTAATTTGTCTCAATATGGAAGGTTTAGCCGGGCTATAATAAGTGTTTTGGATTTGTATAGTAGCGCTTTGTGGTTTTTTTAGTTAAGATTTATTTTTTGAAATGAAAGATGAGCATTAAGAATTATAATTGAATAGAAGTGTTTCTGTAGGTACCATTTCCTTTTTTAAGCAGAATAATTTAATATAAAGAATAAAAATATATAAAGTAAAATAAACTTAAAGATATATAATAAAATAAGCAGCAAATGAATTTAAGGATAGTAGTCAAAAATAAAATATTTTTTATTTAATAATCTGAAAAAAAAAAGGAAAGCAAAAAGAAAAAGAAAAATATTTTAACGTATTTATATTTAATATATATATAATATTTTTTGAGAGAGAGAGAGAGAGAGGAAAATGAGTGTATAGTTAAAGATGTACAGCTGTGGATGTATTGCACTGATGGTCAAATAATAAAATATATATGTGTATCATATAATTTTTTAATACTGTTAAGATCACTACCTTGCACTACACATGAATAAATCGTTATTTCAAGAACCAGTCTTGTTGTTTTGCACTATATCAAACATAAATCTTACGGTTATAGCTTACTTTTATTTTATTAATTCAAATTATTAATATTTTGAATCTATATTATAATAAAATCATAACATTGATTATGATGTAAATAATTTCTTTACTTATTTTTATAAATCCATGATATATATATAAAAGTTTTTAAGTATATTTTATAAAAATATTAGATCTTATTAAAAAGAGTTTTAATCCGAATATTTTATTTAAATTATACATGAAGCTAAAAACACTAACCAAAGATAAATTTCTTTATAGTATCCAAAAATCTTCAGATCGTACATATTTATCACAAGTGTATCAATAAAATATTAGATGATAGTCCTTATTAAATTTTAATTTAATGGTTTAATATTTAATGATTAATGTTTTTATAATTATTCTAGCAATTAGATATCACTATTTTGGCTTCAGTAAACAAAGAACCGTTTCTAGTTACATAATTTTCCCATAAACTTTCTATAGATTCATAAATCCATTTTTCGTCTTCTAGTTCTTTAAGGTTTTGTGTAACTGTATCGTGTAAACCAACGCGATTAGCATAATCAATTAATTCTTCTTTAGTAACAGACCAAGGTGCTTCTTCCAAAGACCAATACTCGATTGTTTTTATTATTATAACAAAATTATACTTTATAAATAAAATTATTTTTTAAAAACACATGACTATTAAAAATGAAATAAAATTTAAAATTAGATATTAATATTTTCATCGACTTATTGAACATATAATTAATTAATTGTGTAAAAATATTTTGACTGATATTGTAAAATGAAATAAAATTAAAATATATTACTATATGATATTTATATTATTTATCAAAGCTGTATTTTATAAAAGTCCTTGAGAAGACATTATAAATTATAGCACCTTATATATCATTAATATATTAATATAAATAGAAAGTATATAAAATAAATAACCACAATTAATTTAATAAAAATCAAAATTAAAAAGGTTTATATATCTTTGATGAAAATTAGATGTGTATACTATAGTTTAATATGTAATCTATACCCACCTTGCATACAATTATTCAAGTTTCGCTTGTTTATAATTTTTTCACCTCTTAATACAGATGCATATTTCATCATTAATGATGGATCCATTTATTTTTTTAACTTTTAAATATTTAAACTAAATATATTTATTGTAATTTTTTATTTTATATAATAAGGTTCATATTATGAAATACAAATATTCGATAAAGTATTTAACATATTACGTGATCAAATGATAATAGTTACTTATCAGTTATTTTCTTTATTTATTATGAAATATTACTTGATTAAAATTAAATATTTAAGGTAAAATAAAGTTTTAAAAGTTAAAATGAGGTAAGTTTTTTTACACCCATCTACTACCATCCCCATCTGTTACCACATCCTTCACCATCCATCACTGAGGTTCCTGCAGGACCGAAAGAGATACTATTCACCCACATTGCGTTCTTTACTGATTGACCTTTATAGACTTGTTGGTAATTTCCTGTACAGTCTGATGTTGAAAACAATTTCAAAACACCACTTTGGTCATAATTTATTTCTTCTGTTCTTGTTCCACTCATACATGCACATATTCTTTTGTTTGTGAAGCTTGTGAGAAATGCGCAAGCTCCGCCAGAACAATAAGGAACATTATAATAAACAGCACTAACGGCAATAGAATAACCAGATACAACCAAAAACAAGAATACTAAATTGTTCAAATTCATATTGATGGCTCTTATAAAAATAGAAAAAATTTAAAATAAAAAAAATAAAAAATAAAAAATATCCTCCTTTTAAACTTTTAAAATTTAATTTTAAGTAGTGTTCCGTTACCAACAAATTGTGATGATACACAAAGTATTACGTTCCATGAATTATATCTTAGTGTCACCTATCAATTTAAATAATATTTAAAGATACATAATTAGCAATCATTCCTTAATATAATAATGATCGTATATTCCTTCGCCACATTTTACTATGATCAACATATATAAACAATACTATACTATACAGTATTAGTAATCATTCCTTAATATAATAATGATCGTGTGTTCTTTGTCATACCCTATTCCGACCAACATATATGTTTGTTGCTGTGGGTTTCTTTTTGATATAAATATTCACATAGCTCTATTATCATAAGAGTTGATTCTTTATTATCTTTTATATAATATACTATGTTTTCTCAGCTCCTGTTTTTTAATAGTTATCGTATATATTTCTAGTCTTCTTCTAGTTTGGCATTGTTTAATATATTCATCTTCCCTTGGTTTTTTAAGTGATATCGAACTGTCTTCTAAACTTGGTCCTATTCACATTCTTAGTATTGACAATGAAGTTGAAGACTTTATTAATGATGGCGATGATTCCAATTATAACGTAAAAAAAAAATTGTTGGCAGCAGCTGTTATTATAAATAAAGTGTGATATATTTTAGATAATCGTAATTTCATTGGATTGTTAAAAATTCGTGAATATAATCACTTTCTCAAAAACAACTTTATTACTTTACACCAAACCAAATATAAACATTACAGCTATAATTTATATTTAATAATTAAAATCATTGATAACTGAGGCATATATATTTTAAGGCAAAAATAGATTTATTTCTATTTATTTTTATTTGAGTAGGATCATAGTATTGTAATTTTGGTAAGATGTATTATTAGAAAAATGAAGAATGAAAAATTGAAGTTGTATTTTTAATAAATAAAAGAGTTCCAGTAAACGGTCAACCTTATTTTATAAGCATTATAGTTTAAATATAAAAAAATAGATAAGTTAAATTAAATTAAATTAAACCAAAGAAGTATTACAAAATAATCAAGGTTAAAAAAAAAAGTTTGCAAAAAAAAATATAGTTAGTATTAAAAATTTAAAATGATTTAAACCAAAAAGAACAAAAGAATTTAAATACACGAATATAATAAAATTAAATAAAGAGAATATATAATTAAAATAAATACGCTCAGCTACTGAATAATATAATACAATATAATATCGGATAAAAATTAATAATATTATAATAAAATAAACTAAACCAATTTTGAGTAATATTCGACAATATTAGAAAAAAAATATATTTTATTAAAGAAATGAATTAAAAGAATTTGAATATTAGAGGGGTTTGAATATTAGTAAAAAAGAAACTAAAAGCTGATTTTTCCAATTAATCGATATATGTATTCAATCATAAATACATAAAAGGCAAATGTATAATTAGTTAAAATATATAATATATAATGTAATATAACAAAATGAAAATGTAAAATGTAAAGTATAATATAGTAAATGCATAAATGTAATAGACATTCGAAGATAGTACATATATGCATGAATATATTTATAAGTATATGAATAAATAAAATAAAAATTATTTCTGTAATTTGTCTAAATATGGAAGGTTTAGCCAAATTATAACAAGTGTTTTGGATTTGCATAGTAGCGCTTTGTGGTTTTTTAGTTAAGATTTATTTTTTGAAATGGAAAAATGAGTAATAAAAACTATGTTTGAATATAATAACTTAATATAAAGAATAAAATATATAAAGTAAAATAAGCTTAAAGATATATAATAAAATAAGCAGAAAGTGGATTTAAGGACAGTAGTCAAAAATAAAATATTTTTTATTTAATAATCTGAAAAA